>SNQJ01S0015879.1:64023-79419 GCA_010110895.2 Picea sitchensis | reverse complement strand
AAAGACAAACGCTGGTTATTAGTCAAGAGTTAGATACATTTTTATAACCTGTGCATAAATTCATAACTCTTTCACATGCATACATAGTCGGGTTCTCGTTTCCAAGTTTTGATCCTGGATAAGAGAGTTAAGTTAGGGGGTTACTTCTCTTAGGAGTACTTCGAACGGAGCTTATGCATAACTCGTTCATGAGCCCAATCAGGCCGAGTGTTGTCACCATGCTCTGATACCACTTTGTCACATACCCACTACCAGTAATCAAATTTTCATTGATTTCTGCAGAATCAGAGCCCCCGAAATATCTACGGAGGCCTAGTGTAAGCTAGCTATTTCTCTCTCTTTTCTCCCATGTGATTGCGGGTCATGATCACAGGTCAAATAATCATTGCTCCTCTTTGTATTTCTCACCTCCTTGCTACAAGGATGTCGAATCATTTGACTTTGCAACCGCCGAACCCCGACAGGGTTAGTGACTGGCCAATAGGGACAAATCCCTATAGGTTTAGCAAATGGCCATTAGGAGTCGCCCTAATGTGCGGTTGAGTGGAGTACAACTTGTGAGAGGGGAAACACGACACAGTGGGCGACATGATAGGAGACGGGTCCCACTTCACATGCCACACTATTCCGGACCCCCCCCCTCACCGCTAAAGGTAGAACAACAAGGGGGCTTCGGAATGAAGCCTCGGCCGTAGATCTGGGTGGGTGGACTTTGGCCATCCAGATCTTCTCGCCACTTACCCTAAGGTGCATTCGTGCCCCAGCTTAAATTTGACATCTCTTCCTCACATCTGATGGTCATTATAGACCTTGAGATCCTCCGAAAGAATCTCATCCGTTCATTGGGACTTAACCACATGTTAACATCTCAATATTTATAAGTCTAGATTTTAGGGTTTGAGAGAACGAGGGAACATGCCCTTCGGTATCCCAAGTAATGAAACGCCGAAGTGCCAGACAAGCCTAAATCGGTGATTATCCCCTTGGGTTATGCCTTGGTAAATATGACCTCTTCCCACATGGCCACACTCTCTCTTCCGTCGGGATTTATCAAGGCGAGAGCCCAACCTCTTGTCAATGGAACTCCCGAATCCCCAATCCCCAATTTCCCGAAATGGGTAATCTCTTGACACATAGCCTCCTAAAATCAGTCAATATACAACATCTTCGAGGTTTCCACCATGGAACATCCCGATCTCTCGTCAAAAGAACTCTCGAGTTCCCGATTCCCGATTTCCCGAAGTGGGAAATCTCACAACACGTGGCCTCCTTTAATCGGAAGGTCCATATCTATTTCAGGGCTTTCATCCTTATTCATTGGGGGTTTAACCCTCGGGTATCTCCTGACATATCTAACGGTTGTTGGGTTTTCCAACCGAGATCTGACGGCTCAGACAGGTTCCTAACTTGTGCATTCTCCCACGACCTCTTGGACCTGGAAAAATCAACGGTACAAATGTTCTCATGGACCTTGGGGATCTATGATCCTCATCTCTTCGCTACCCATGAAGACACAGAAAGACACAGGGGTAAGGCATTTAACCCCCTACTTTCTCCTACCAATCTAACGATCATGGGTGACCACAAATTTCCCGACGGGATCTCGTCTGTCGGTCAACACCTATTCAGGGTTAAGGTGCTTAACATTCCAGTTTCTTCTTCTGATATGAAGGTCATGAGTGACCATCAATCTCCCGATGGGATCTTGTCCATCGATTTGATACTTATCAGGGATTTCTTAAGGCCTTGCGCCTTCACGTCCTTTTTCCAGGTTCTTGATGGGCTTTTCGAGAAGGGTATCTCTATGGGGAGGTTTACCCAGGGTACTATCTGAGGAAGATAAGGGTATCTCTCTCCCGAGAACCAGGCGTGAAGTCTGAATTAGATTAGTATGCATATAAATAATGATTTATGAGAACATAAGCCATACATAGTCTTTTCATATAAGCATACAACTACCAGTACTGATCAAGAAACCATACAGACATTCTTATAATGAAATCATTCACAATTTCACATCTTATGATCATAAATGTTAGCATACATATATTTCAAGATGCCAAAGGAAAAACATTGATCATAAATTAACACCAGGGGTTATTCAACTGCTGAGAGGGGTGCTCGTTTCCACCCAACCGTAGGCTCAACGACTCTGAGAGGATTTACCACTAGCCACCCCCGAGCTGAGACCACAATGCTATGAGACTGTGTCTCTATTTTCCAGTGACCAGGAGTGAAGGTTACTCTCCTTCCTCTCTGTTATCACCCACTCTGCACATAGCCAGAGTTCTCTTTCTCCCCTCGCATCTACCCCCAATCGCTTCTCCCCCATGCATTATCCTCTTGCAAGGTTGTGTGTGGTGTGATTTCCTTCACGCTGGTTAGGCCCGACGACTCTACAGATGGGTGGTTCACCTCCCCTTCCCTCATTAATTCCTAAGGAGCCATCGACCTACGAGCCTGCGAGACATTTAATTTGGGGCCAGTGAGCCGCTTTTGGTTCTCCGGGCCAGTGGAGTCCAAATACGGTATTGATTTTTGGTGGAGGTTAACGCCACCTTTCCAGGTGCCTTCCACCGCCTTTCTGTAGCCATCGTGGTCTATTTTTCATCATATCCCCTATCAACAGTCCTGCAATATAAATTCATAATATTATTCACATTCATCGACCTTTTACACAAGGTCCATTCACATCACATATTCACATTTCTGAGTTTGCCACAGTTCTTGGCTAGTCCAGTTATTTTTACAAACTGGGGGAAACAGGGTGTTACATCCTCTATTTCTTGGAAAGCTTTCAGTTATCCTCAATTTGTACCAGTTACACAAAATATGTTAGCTTTTAACAGAAGAACCAGTCACCCTTTAGGAGTCCTTCCTTAGTTTCCCATAACTTAGGGAGGGAAAAGTATCTGGATTGATGTTATGGTAGTGCAGGACCCCTTGGATTTCGTTTTACTCCTTGGGAAAGATTATGTCTATGCCATGAAATCTATTGTGTCCAATTTTTTTCATGTGATATCTTTCCCTCACAATGGAAGAATTGTGGCTATTGATAAAATTTCATGCATTGGTCCTGACTGGATTATGAACCCAATGACCTCCCTAAATGGTTCTTATATGTAGAAAATATCTCCCCCACCACAAGTCAATTATGTGGCGTTATCTCCCATGCCTTCAGCTACCAATGAAGATGAGCCTCTCACTGTAAGCTCAACCTTTTGTGACTTAGTTCTAGTAGTTGACATGGTGATCTCTTTGATAGGGATATTAGAGCCAGATATCCCTACCCTTATCAAGGTCGTCGACATGTATTCTTTCCAGAGTACTTCTCTTCCCTCCAATGAATATCTCTTGGAAGCCATGACCGAGTTTTGTCCCTTGACATGGTTTCCTTCCAGAGCATTATCCTCTTGGAAGCTGTGATCAAGCAGAAGCAATGAGCATTGTTTCACTTTTCTCCAACAAGATCATTTAAAAATGAAACAGAAGCTACGAGCATAGTTTTTCTTCTCTGTGGAAAGCTTGTTAAAAAATGAAACATAGGTATTGAGCATAGTTTTACTTCTCTGTGGCAAGCTTGTTAAAAAATGAAACAAAAGATATGAGCATAGTTTTCCTCTCTATAGAAAGCTCGTTAAAAAATGAAACATAATCTATGAGCATAATTTACTTCTCTGTGGAAAGCTCGTTTAAAAATGAAACAAAGGTCTTGAGCATAGTTTTTCCTTTATGTGGCAAGATCGTTAAAAAATGAAACAAAAATATGGGGATTCAACCCAGAGCCCTGAGAATAATTCTTTTCCTGTGTGAAGCTCGTTAGAAAATGAAACAATCACCTCTCATACTAAGTCGATTCTTTCGTTAGGTGTTGTATTTGAACCTTCCATTCATCCACCCATATCCTTTTTCTCCATCTAGGAGAGAAATTGGTGACAACCTCAAAGTCGGGGAATGAATTGAATCTTGGGGGGGCATGAATTCAGCCTTTGATTATCATTCTGGAGTTAAGCCGCTAGATTTTCAAGCTGGGGGCAGAGTACCAACCATCCATGGGTATCCCAACCTTTGGAAATTACGTTGGGAATTTACAAGCATGGTTTAATTTTGTTTCAATCTTGTGTAAAAATGAAACCAATACCGAGCTTAGTCTTTGTTCTTTCTCATGCTTGAAAAACATGATAATGTAACCGAGTAGACGTTTATCACTTTTTTAGACTCTTAAAGGTTATACAAAAAAGGAACCCCTTAGAGTCTCCTTTAAGATATTTTCAGACTCTCTAAACATGAAATATTGTCGAGTGATCTTTCTTCCTTTCACACTCGTTAAAAGGTTTGAAAGGGCATCTTTAGAGTGGTAGTTTATCGCTTTTTTGGGCTCGTGAGACTAAATTTACGAAAAAGGACTACCCTGGAGTCATATTTAAGTTATTTTCAGACTCTCTAAACATGAAAAACCATTGAGTTTTTCTTCTCTGGATTCATTAAAGATTATACATTGAAGGGACCATAAGGGACCGAACACTTACTTCTTCTGGTTCGTTAAACAAAAGAAGAGGAACTTATTGAAGGTGAGTTATATCGAGCATGTGTTATCCTCCTCGAGCTCGTAAAAAAAAAAATAGGTACTCGTCTATCTGCATGGGGGAAATAATTGAAGGAAGCAAGCCAAGCCACTTTTGGGAACATTACAGGTCACTCTTGCAGTCACCCTTGAACACGACACATTGTCTTCACATACATTTTAATCCATTGAACCTATGCACTAAACCAATCCTTTGAGTTTCTTTACTCCTTTGGGTCACCCGACGAAATTCATAGTATCCACTGCATCATGTTTTGGTCCATGTCGTGTTTCTGTTGTTTGTGTCTCAGTGTTCAAGGGAAGTATCCGCTTCAAGGGTCAACCATCACAAATTTCCTATTTCAATACTCGTGTCAATCCATACTATTTTGATTCACCATCTTACATATCTATGTTAGTTTCATGTTGTTGATGGGGGATACATCAAGGCCCTCCTTCGACGAGTCTTTTCCTGTCGACTTCAACACATCATCCAAGAATTACACTTAGAAACCAGTTAGTACCTTGGGACCTGCATGCCTCAATGGGAGGCCTCCTCTCTTCTGACAGTGGGTTTATATCATTGACCTCTAATTGGATGATTCCATGAATGTTCGACTTCAACACATCTATTCACATTCGTTGGATTGTACTAAGGTACCTTGGGAGTCATTTACATCACTGGTGATTTCCCTCGCACTTGTTAACGATTTACCTCAATGACCAGTAATCAAGTGGTTTCTACCATGTTTGACATCAAAACATCTATTCACATGGATAGATTCATACCACATTGGGATTGGGAGGAAGACCCCAGGTTAAGTGTTCTCTCTGATATATACTTTACCTAGGCTGCGAAAAGATATCATTTGAGTACATTGATATATATATATATATATTGTCACATAGATCAACTTTGTATTGGCATGTGGCTATGCTTGTTCATCTCGTATATCCACTGTGTATTTCTCGTGGCTATGATCAGATCATGTCATGGAAGTATAGATCCAAATTGTATCTTTGGTGGATATACTCTTCAGTCAATATGATTATGGATCCACAATGTATTTGATGGTGGCCATACCTTGAAAGTATTTTATCACTCAAGCATAGGTATGCTTGCCTTGGGTTTGAAACATGGAATAACATTTGTTTGATGGTTGTTTGCATCTTCTACCATGTTCTCTGAATCCACACGCTTGCATTAAATATTTGTAAAGTGTTTTAGCCATCATTCTCTCTTCTGACCTCACACTTTAGGGGGAATTCTATTGCACATGAAATTTGCACACCTAGGTACCTCGCGCTAAGTGTCGTAAGTGTCATGTAACTGTCTCATACACCTTGAAACCATGGAATAACTTATGTCACAATCCCTAGTCAATGTGGAAGAGGGATATATTACGAGAAGGCCAAAATACCAAGTGCACATGAATTATTATTATTATTCATGAAAAATAAATTAATTAAGTGTGATAATCCACCTCACATTTGGTTTCCTATTTTTTAGGGAAGGTGGAGGATCTCATGGATGGTTGAAATATTTTCTCCTTAAAATCCTTGAGAGATATTTTCTCCCTAAAATCCTTAAGAAATATTTTCTCCCCAAATATCTTAGAGATCCATTTTTTAGTGGATTTGATGAGAGATCCTCTCCATGGTGGTTAAGCCTTCAAATCCTATATAATGAGGGATTTTCATGGAGGAGGAGGAAATAGAGGATTTTAGAGATACCAAACTTATGATCTCATGAGAATTAAGGAGAGAATAATCAGTGAAAAGTAATTTCATTTCATTTTGGATCATTCGAGCAAGGGGTTGTATAAGGAGAGCTTGGTGAGGCTGCTATATCTGCATCTACACTTTGTCAGCACCTTATTTGGTTCACATTAATACATGTGCTTGGATTGTTTCCTTCAAGATTGTGTACATTTGCATGAGCTTGTATTTTGGATAAATCTAGCTTTGAACTAATCATGGTAGAATAGGAATTATGCTTCTTCTTGGATGTTTATGGGATTGTAGGACTCGTTAAAGGACTTGGAGATAAATCCCAACTTAGACTAAGCGAGGACACACTTCATAAAAAGGTATTCTTACTTTCTTCCTCTTCTCTATTAATTAGCTTAGCTATGTTTAAAGGAAAGTTAGTGTTCAACATTAGCACTTTTCTGTCTTGTTCATAGCGGTCTAAGATCCAAGAGGGAATTCACTTGTCCGCAGGGGAATTTTCTTGCAATAGAAATTCCCAGGGTCTTCTTATCAATCCCGATGTGGTACGAATATAACCATATGAATATATGTTCTAATGTTGAACATGGTAGAGACCACTTTATTACCAGTCAATGAGGTAAACCATTAACAAGTGTGAGGGAAATCACCATTGATGTTAATGACTCCCAAGGTACCCTAGTAAAATCCAACGAATGTGAATAAATGAGTCGAAGTCGAACATCTGTGGAATCATCCGATCAGGGGTCAATGATATAAACCCACTATCAGAAGCGAGGAGACCTGCCATTGAGGCATGCAGGTCCCAAGGTACTAACTGGTTTCTAAGTCTAATTCCCAGATAATGTGTTGAAGTCGACAAGAACAAAATTGTCAAAGGAGGGCCTTGATGTATCCCCCATCAACGACATGAAACTGACACATAGATGTAAATTGGTATATCAAATGAAAATGGACTGACACGGGTAATGAAAAAGGAAATTTTTTATGGTTGACCTTTGAAGTGGATAATTCCCTTGAACACTGGGGCACAAACGACAGAAACATGACATGGACCAAAACAAGATTTAGTGGATACCGTGACTTTCGTCAGGTGATCCAAAGGAGTAAAGGAGCTCAAAGGATTGGTTCAGTGTAGAGGTTCAGTGGGTAAAAATGTATGCAAAGATAATCTGTCATGTTCAAAGGTGACCGTAAGAGTGACCTGTGATGTTTTCAAAGCATCCTTCAATTTTTTCCCCCATATAGATAGATGAGTACCTATTTTTATTTTTATGAGCTTGAGGAGGATAACACATGCTCGATATAACTCACCTTCGGTAAGTTCCTCTTCTTTTGTTTAACAAACCAGAATAAGTAAGGGTTGTTCGACAACACAGGTATTCCAACAGAGGATGAACACCTTTAGTAACCACTCACATAACCAGATCAAAGATCAACACACTGATGTTTTCATGTGGTAAAACCCCTACGGGGAAACATCCATGGCCCCAGCCAACACAACCACTTGGAGCAGTTTATTAATGCAAAGAAAAAGATTACAGAGAGATTTTACAAGAGATTTTCTCACAATCGGTCATTGACAAATGACCTCCATGCTCTTTAAATAGAGATCATGGACCAATTGGGTGTTAATCCATAGATCAATGGTCATTAATATCTAGGAGAGTATGAACCATCAGATCACTCTATGTCGAGAACATATCATGACTGTCATATTTCCTAACTACAAATGCATACTAATGCATACTAAAGAAACACACTAAGAAACACGCTTTTACCTAACAACATATTAGACCAAGTAGATCTTAACTAACTCCTAAGTGTCTAAATATCCTAACATCCCCCCTTAAGAACAAATTGGGATAGGATTGAAGGATTTACAATAGTGACACAATAGGAGAAGGAAGGAGGCATTAGAGTCTATCCCCCCTTAATGAAAACTTCCTAAACTCCTAACATAGATCGAAGTTTGGAAAAATTTGCTTCTGTAAGAGACTTTGTGAAAATGTTTGCAACTTGATCTTCTATAGGGAAAGAGAGCACTTCAATAACTTGATCATGAATGAGCTTTCTGATGAAGTGCATGTGTATCTCGATGTGTTTTCTATGCTTATGTTGAACTGGGTCTTTGGCGAGCTTTATGGCACTTTGATTGTGACACCAAAGGCTAGTCGGATGTTGGTGCTCGAATCCAAACTCTGAAAGGATCTGTCGAAGACATAGGGCTTCCTGAATTGCATTTACCATTTCTTGGTACTCTACTTTTGTTGAAGAAAGTGAAATATCATGTTGTTTCTTACAGGCCTAAGTGACAGGTTCTGAACCAAGGCTGAAAACATAACCTGCAGTAGACTTCCGATCATCAGGGTCACCAGCCCAATATGAATCAGTGAAACCAACCAATAAAGGAGCCCCCCCTGAACTATAGTGTATCCCGAAATGAACTGTACCATGAACATAGAGAAGTATCCTTTTAGTTGCTTTCCAATGTCTTTCATGGGGTGTTTGCATATATCGGGCAACAAGACCAACAACAAAGGAAAGATCAGGACGGGTATGATTCAAGTATAAGAAGCTACCAACTAACTGACGTGACAGGGTGGCATCAACTTCAGGAGAAGTACAGGTGGCATAAAGCTTGACTCTAGACTGGAAGGGAGAACGGGTTGGTTTACAATCGTCCATGTGAAAGAAATGAAGAAGGTCACAGGCATACTTAGACTAAGAAAGAAAAATTCCTTCATTGGTTTGCAAAACTTGGAGGCCAAGGAAATATTGCAAAAATCCTAAGTCTGTCATTTCAAATTTCTTCTTAAGGCTAGTTTTCACATGGTTTAAAAGTTTTGAGTCACTACTAGTAAGGATAAGGTCATCGACATAAAGGACAAGGATTATGAGATGGCTTCCTACTTTCTTGGTATAGACATTAGGATCAGAATGGCATCTAGAAAATCCAGTGGCAATAAGAAAGCTATCCATTTTGGCATACCAAGCTCGGGGAGCTTGCTTGAGACCATAAATAAATTTCTTGAGGTGACAAACAAGGCTAGAGTCATTATAGACATAGCTAGGAGGTTGTTCCATGTAGATTTATTCTTGCAAATCTCCATGCAAGAAGGTGGATTTAACATCCATCTGATGGAACTCCCATTTATTTGAGGCATCAAGGGAAAGAACAAGGCGGATGGAATTCTTTTTTGCTACAGGGGCAAAGGTTTCATTATAGTCAATTCCTTCAACTTGGGAAAATCCTTTGGCAACTAACCGAGCCTTGTGTCTTTCAACACTTCCATCAGATGCATACTTAATTCTATAGAACCATTTTCATCTAACAAGTTTTCTTCCTTTTGGAAGAGGTACAAGATCCCAAGTATCATTTTCCATTAAAGAACGATACTCTTCATTCATTGTTGTATCCCAATCTGGATGACCTAAAGCTTCTACAAATGTCTCTGGATCATGAGTTTCTGAAAATTGAGCCAAAAGAGAAGAGGCTTGCTAGAACTATGAACGTGTCTGACACTGATTTGAAGGATCAACAACAAGATCACCAGCTGCTTCTCGTGTGGAATGGACCCATCTAGGAAGCGGTGGAGCTAGTGTTGGTTCAGGTTCAAAGGACTCATCTGGAGGAGGGTGAGCATGCAGAGGTGGATTTTGGTCCTCACTATCATCATCTGGAGAAGAAACCAGATCATAAGAAGGCACAAATATCGAAGATGGCTCCCAGGCCAAAGAAGGCACAATCGCCGAATTAGGCTCGCAGGCCAAGAGATTTTCATCAAATTTAACATCTCTTCTAATAATAATTTCATTACAATGTGATTGAAGAAGTCAATAACCTTTGACATCTTCAGAATAACCAACAAATATACACTTCTCACTTTTAGGCTGCAATGCTTTCCTTTTCTCATAAGGAATGTGAGCCCATGCTATACGACCAAATACACAGAAGTGACTTACATCTGGTTTAATTTTAGTCCAAGCTTCTTCTAGTGTTATATTTTTAAGAGTCTTTGTGGGAGTGCGATTTACTATGTAATTTGCACAGTTGATGGCTTCCAGCCAATACTTTAGACTTAATCCCTTAGATTGGATCATACAATTATCCATTTCTTTTAATGTGCAGTTATTTCTCTCAGCAACACCATTTTATTGTGGTGTATATGGAACAGTGTGTTGCATTTGGATTCCCTGTGTAGTGTAGTAGCTTGTAAAATTATTGTTCACATATTTACCTCCATTATCTGTTCTTAACCTTTGAATTTGATGTCCAAATTGCTTTTCTACAAGGGCCTTGTAGGCCAAAAACTTGTCAAAAACTTCACTCTTGAGTTTTAAGAAGTAAACCCAAGTACGTCTGGAAAAGTCATCAATGAGAGTTAAGAAATAATTGCACCCAGAAAAAGAAGAAGAAAGTGGACCACACAAATCAATGTGAACAAGCTGCAAAGGACCCGAGGCATGTTTGTCAAAATTGTCCCGATGATGTTTGTCGAGAACACAACTGGCACAAACACCATCTCTGCATGAAACAAGAGGAAGACTAGTCACCATCTGTTGATTACATAGTTGTTGTAATGAGCGATAGTTTAGATGACCAAATCGCTCATGCCAAAGTTTGCTCAAGTCATCGCTATGAGCATTAAAAACTGATGAAAAAGATGATGACCCAAAGTTGTCAAACTTGTACAACCTGGTAATATCATCAACAATTCCAATTGAAAGAACATGCTTAGGATCTTTTAGATCCTTGATTACAACTTGGTGAGGTGAAAACTCGACGATTTTACCTTCACCTGAATGAGTGATTTGATATACTGATAGAAGGTTACAAGAAAGACTTGGAACACATAATACATCATTGAAAAGACCATTATCTACTTGAATTGTTTTAGATCCTACAACACTAAGAGATGTATCATCACCAACAAATATTTTCTTGGTGTTACATTCATTTAGAGCAGAAAATATGGCTTTATCCTTAGCCATATGATAATATGCTCCTAAATCAATAAGCCACTCTTCAGAAGAAGAAGCAGTAGTAGAATTTGAATTGAAGGAGAAACCAAAAGCAAAAAGTGCATGTCCGTGAGAAGAAGTAGAATCAATACTGATGTTGTGCTTCTTCATCACTGCTTCTAAAGATTCTATCTTCTTGAAACATTTGGACTCATCATGACCATCTATATCACAAAAGTTGCAATGTCTGTTAATATTCTTACTTTTATATTTTGCTCCTTTGTCACCAGTAGGAGATGAAGCTATCTGAGAAGGTTTGGGAGACTTATGTTGTTTGTTGTTGTAGCAAAGATGTTGCTTCTTGGGATACTTGGGTTTATCTTTCTGTTGGGAAACTAAGGCTTTGTTGGAGGTACCTGTAGTGTTGATCACTCCAAATTATACAAGCTTATCTTCCTCTCAAATCAAAGAAGCACAAAACGACTCAAGAGTGGGTGTTTCATAAACTTCTTCCCCTAGAGCCTCTCTCATGGCATAAAAGGTAGATACAAACACAGAATATGCACTACCTAGCTTAGAAAGAATAAGATAGATGAAATGCTCCTCCTCCATATTTATCTTACATTCTTCACATAAAATTCTAAGTGTTTTAAACCTAGATAGATAGTCTCAAAGGCAAGAAAAATCATTTGGACTCAAGGTCATTATTTGATTTTCTAAATGTTGTTCTCAAATAATATTGAGTTTACCGAACATAGATTCAATCGTGTTCCAAGATTCTTTGGGGTCATCAATATCTTGAAGGTTGTACCTTAAATTAGGAGATATGAAAATTCCTATTAGTCCACGTGCTTCGTCATTCCTATTATCCCACTTGGCTTTCTTATCAGCATCAGTGGGTGCTTTTTCATTTCCCAAGGTAATTCGGTACAAGCCTTTACTTCTTAATAAATCTTCCATATGAGATTTCCATTGGAAGTAGTTGTTGTTCATAAGAAAGATAGTACCTGTAGAAGCCATATTAAATATGCAGATAATATGGACTTAAAAACTGAAACTGATGATCTGGATGGAAAGAGATCGAAAAAGTATGCGGTTTAAAAAAAAAAACAGCACTGAAAATGAACTTCCGGTGTGAGAGTTATTCCCTTTAAAAAAAAAGGCATAAACGGTAACCAACTGACCAAGTGATAGTGTAAGTTGCTTTATGAAGTGACCCACTTTTACAATGAAGTTACTTTATAACAGAAAATCTGCATGCAAAATAAATAACTCTAAAATAAAATGTTAAAGCTACTTATAGTTATTCACTTTTATACTTGAAGTGAAATACACTTTACAATTTTAGCATGAACTATTTCAAAAAGGTAACAAAAGAGAGACTTGAAATCAAGACCTCTTACTTAATAAGGAAAGTTTTAACCAAATGGTCTAACAAAACATATTGTAATGTTCAGAAGGAGGATTTTTGTTATTGTTGTTGAAGATGACCTTGTAGAGCGTGCTAAAAAAAACTATTTTCACACAAGAAAAAAATTTCTCTTCTCGATGACAAGAAGGGTTAGATCTCGATTAGCTTACCTGGAAGATGCACCTTTTCCTATCTGTTTCTGATTTGCCAATATGGCATAGGGAACGGGGCAAAGAGAATATGCAGATCTAAAAGAGTAGCAACTCGAAAATAGAAAATATAAACCAAAATAAAATCAAAATAAAACTTTGCAGAAATTTTAAAAAATGCGTATTCAAGCTTTATACCTCCAGATCTAAATGTAATGGCCATATCTTGGGCAAACAGAAACCTTTTCGAGTGAAATGAAAAGTGTTCCTAAGTGAAACGAGTGCTCTGGATGCAATGGAATAGTCCTCTCAGCCCATATATGTGCTAAAATTCCAGAAAATGGAGATGAGACAACTCGGCTTCACGATCTCGATCTACAACAAGAGCGGGGCTTCAAACAGGCTCCGATACCATGTTCGACAACACAGGTATTCCAACAGAGGATGAACACCTTCAGTAACCAATCACATAACCATATCAAATATCAACACACCGATGTTTTCACATGGTAAAATCCCTATAGGGAAACATCCACGACCCCAACCAATGCGACTAGTTGGAGCAGTTTATTAATGCAAAGAAAATGATTACAGAGATATTTTACAAGAGAGTTTCTCACAATCAATCATTGGAAAATGACCCTCCATGCTCTTTAAATAGATATCATGGACCAATCGGGTGTTAAGCCATGGATCAATGACCGTTAAGATCGAGGAGAGTATGAACTGTCAGATCACTCTATGTCGGGAACATATCATGACTGTCGGATTTCCTAACTACAAATGCATACTAATGCATACTAAAGAAACACACTAAGAAACACACTTTTACCTAACGAAATATTATACCAAGCAGATCTTAACTAACTCCTAAGTGTCTATATATCCTAACAAGGGTTTGGTCCCATGTGGGCCCTTCAATATAAAGTTTTTTTTAACGAGTCCAAAGAAGGAAAAATCGATTGTTTTTCATGTTTAGAGAGTCTGAAAATAACTTAAAGGTGACTCCAGGGGGTTCCTTTTTTGTGTATCCATGCGAGTCCAAAAAAGAGATAAAATTCTACTCAGTTTCGTTCTCATGTTTTTTTTAGTGTGAGAAGGAACTAAGACTAAGCTCAGAATTGGTTTCATTTTTACTCAATCTTGAAACAAAATTAAACTATGCTTGTAAATTCCCAACGTAATCTCCAAAAGTTGGGATACCCATGGATGGTTGGTACTATTCCCCCATCTTGAAAATCTAGCGGCTTAACTCCAGAATGATAATCAGAGGCTGGAGACATGCCTCCCCAAGCTTCAATTCATTCCCGACTTTGAGGTTGTCACCAATTTCTCTCCCAGATGGAGAAAAAGGATAAGGGTGGATGAAAGGAAGGTTCAAATAAGAGACCTAATGAAAGAATTGACTCGGTATGAGAGGTGACTGTTTCATTTTTTAACAAGCTTGACAGATGAAAATAACGATGCTCAGGGCTCCAGGTTGAATCCCCATATTTATGTTTCATTTTTTAACAAGCTTTCTACAACGAGGAAAAACTATGCTTAGGACCTCTATTTCACTTTTTAACGATCTTTCCATAGAGAAGTAAAACTATGCTCATGGTTCCGGGTTCAATCCCCAGATTTATATTTCATTTTTTAACGAGCTTGCTACAGAGAGGAAAACTATGCTTGTAGCTTTGTCCTGATCATGGATTCCAAGAGGACAATTCTCTGGAAGGAATGCATGTCAACGGAAAAATGTCAATCATGGCTTTCAAGAGATCTTTGCTAGATGGAAGAAAAACACTCTTAAAGGAATGCATGTCGAAGACCTCGATCATGTTAGGGAGATATGGCTCTAACAACCCTATCAAATAGATCGCCATGTCAACTACCAGATCTAAGTCATAAAAGGTTGAGCTTACAGTGAGAGGATCATATTCATCGGTGGCTGAAGGCATGGGAGATAACACCACATAATTGACCTGTGGCGGGGGCGATACCATATGCATAAAGAACTGTTTAGGGAGGTCATTGGGTTGGTAATCAATTCAGGACCAATGCATGAAAGTTAATCAATAGCCACAATTATTCCATCTTGAGGGAAAGATATCACACGAAAAAAAGTGGACACAATAGATTTCATGGCATAGACATAATCTTTCCCAAGGAGTAAATCAAAATGCAAGGGGTCCTGGACTACCATAACATCAATGAAGACAATTTTCCCTCCCAAATTTACGATAAATTGAGGAAGGAATCCTAAAGGGTGACTGGTTCTTTTGTTAAAAGATAACAAATTCTGCGTAAATGGTATAAGATGAGGATAACCAAAATCTTGCCAAGTAATAGTGGATAAAATACTAACGGACACAACTTAATCTATTAGTGTCTAAGGAACGAACTGAACACAAACCTGTACTGTAATCTTGAAAGGAATGTGAGAGGGAAGACGAGGTCCAATTAGCGCACCTCAATCAAAGAGGATGGCCTCATTACTTGGAGGGGGTTTCACGGGAGAAGGAGGAATCCCCCCCAGCATAGTAGATTCTGTATCAATGAGAAAAATGTGGGCAGTACCAGGTTTACTCTCT
>SNQJ01S0015879.1:41518-61737 GCA_010110895.2 Picea sitchensis | reverse complement strand
ACCACTTTGGCACTCTTCGGATGAAAGGTGGGACTGACCAATGAAGAGACTAGATCAACTCTTTATATGAAGAGTGGGGTTGACCGATGACGGAACTGGATCAACTACTTTCGTTAGTGGTTCAATTGAGTATGAAAATAGATTGACCACCTTATCAACTGGACTGTTCGAGGATGGAACTGAATTGACCAGTCCATCAAATAACGACGGGTTGGGGGAAATATTACGATAACCAGTTGGAATTTGAAGCTTTTCCAAAAGAGAAGAAGCCTCTTCCATATGAGGAAAAAGGTGAGAGTAATGATCACCTTTGCATAATATGCAAGGAAACTTGACAATTGTCTTATTCTTACTAACCTTAATGTCACTAGTTGATGGGGCATCACCAACATGTCCAGCAGGGGCCGATGACATGGAGGAACACATTTCTAAGACCTTAGGAAGACCAAGGCAATCCCATAGAAAGTAGTCACCCTTACAAAGATTGCAAGGGAATTTTGGTTTCATATTTTTTGTTTTAATCTTATCGACCTCACCAACA
The DNA here is from genome assembly GCA_010110895.2 of Picea sitchensis. NCBI lineage: Eukaryota > Viridiplantae > Streptophyta > Pinopsida > Pinales > Pinaceae > Picea > Picea sitchensis. The sequence continues at coordinate 61,196 of SNQJ01S0015879.1, read as the reverse complement.
CTCCCAATATGATTAACAATATCTAGTTGCTTGGATCCAATATCTGATGTGGTTGGAGGATTTTTCCTTTTCAAGTTCTTCTTCTTCTTCTCTTTTCATTTATTCTTCTTCTTATCAAACTAACTACTTGCTTTAGATCTTCACTAGGCGAAGAAGGAGAAAGGGAAGGATACTTAACGTGATAAGAAGGAGAAAATTTGACGTGAGTTTGATGTGTGGGTGGTGTGCTTACATCTGAAGCACTTGCTGCATTCGAGATTACTGGAGTGGAAAAAAATCATACCGATAACCCAATTGTTAGACCTGGAAGGCTCAAAGTAGAAATGTAAGGAGGACCAATGTTTCCCTAAGAAGGAAAAAACAAAAGGTTCCCTCGGAGCAGGGGTTTATCCATTGGTAGTTCTGGGAACTAGTGCCATTAAGAAAAGATCCAACCTAGAGTCTGCTAGGGAAAATAAACAACACATGCTAAAAATCTAGGAAGCAAGCAAACAAAAAAAACCTTCTCATAATGAAGACACTAGTTAGCGACGCAATCCAACGTCGTGGGAGCAATGTAAGAAGGGTCTGAGATAAAGCGGGTGGAAAAGTTACGTTGACTACCTTCTTAACGGACTTACACCTTGGTGCAAGCTCCCACACATAATAGTGGTTATACCCTCCAAGGAGCTTGAGTGAGTCTGGCCAACGTCGATTCCAGGTACCGTGAAGACTTGCCCCTCCACAGTCACCTCATGTAAATACCATAAAGAGATAGGCTACTAAGGTTACCAACTACAACAATGATGCATGGGGAAACAATCGACAGTTTGATTCATGTGCAAAGGTAGGGTATCTAGCCCGAAATAAACTTGAGAGGCTCCCACACATAATCATGGGTATACCCTCAAGTGACCCCCAATAATATGCGCAATATCTGGTTTGTGAAACTGGAGATTCTGGGTTCATTTCCCAGTGGAGTCACCAATTTTTGTTGTAGGAAAATTCCCCTACGGACAGGTGAATTCCCTCTTGGATCTTAGACCCCTATGACCAAGACAAAAAAGTGATAACGTTTAACATTGAATTTCCTTTAAACATAGTTAAGCTAATCAATAGAGAAGAGGAAGAAAGTAAGAATACCTTTGTATGAAGTTTTTCCTGGCTCAGTCCAAGTTGGGCTTGATCTCCAAGTCCTTTAACAACTCCTGCAATCCCATAAATATCCAAGACAAAACATACTTCCTATTCTACCATGATTAGTTCAAAGCTCAATTTATCCAAAAGAGACAAGTCCATGCAAATGTACACAAACTTGAAGGAAATAGGCCAAGCACATGTATTAATGAGAACTCAAAAGAGATATTTACAAACCATTGATGAAGTCGCAACAACCTCTCCAAGTCCTCCTCGTCCAACCCTTGCACAAAGCTCCCAAATCAGAGGTTTGACATCCTCAAGTCTCCACTTCTCATGAGATCATAAGTTGGGTATCTATAAACTCTTCCATCCCCTTTCTCCATGGAAATCCCTCATTATATAGGATTTGGAGGATTAACCACCATGGAGAGGATCTCTCATAAGATCCACTAAGAAAAGGATATCTAATTTATTTAGGGAGAAAATATCTCTTAAGGATTTTAGGGAGGAAATATCTCTCAAGGATTTTAAGGAGGAAATATTTCAACCATCCATGAGATCCTCCACCTTCCCTAAAAAATAGGAAACCAAATGTGAGGTGGATTCTCACACTTAATTAATTTCTTTTTCATGAATATTAATAATAATTCATATGCAATTGATTCTCACACTTAATTAATTTCTTTTTCATGAATATTAATAATAATTCATGTGCACTTGGTATTTTGGCCTTCATGTAATATATCCCACCTCCACATTGACTAGGGATTGTGACATAGGTTATTCCATGGTGTCAAGGTGTATGAGACACTTATATGACACTTTACGACACTTAGGGTGAGGTACCTAGGTGTGTAAATTTCATGTGTAACAACCCATAAGTGTGTCGATGGAAGTCAATAGATATCTTTAGTTTAGTATCCAACTTCTCCCATAATGAAGTGAAAAAACACTAAGGAATGTAGTATAACTATAAAACATATTCTCCTTTGAACCCCAAAGTGCACCCAAACGCTTTCAAAAAACTATATTCTATATTCTTATCCTTTGATGGTCTTCTTACAAGTTGTCGAGTCCTTTGAATCACCTCCTTAATTTCTCAAGAGGATAGTTATAAAGATTGTGCATTTAGTTATCAATCTGGGGCTTGTATGGAACTTGTGAACTATCATGCACTCTATATGGAGGAACAACTATTATTTCTATGTGTTGTAGTCATAGTGTCAATGATTACCTTTGTGGGGAGAGTATTTATAATTCACAAATTTGGCAAGGTTCTAAAGCTATTTGCAAGAAAAAAATTCACACTTTTGCAGAAAAGTGAATATCACACTTGCAGGAAAGTAATTGTCACACGTTTCGAAAAGGAAACAAACATGTTGTAAATGAAACACACAAGTTATAGGTATCAGGAGTGTGAATCAACTATCTCTCAAAGAAATCCCAACAATATAATTCTAGGAACACACACTTGCTTGAAAGGAAACATAGAGGATGAAGGTATTAGGACTATGACTCAACTGTCTCTCGAAGCAACCCCATCTATGTGTAGTAAGACTAATTGCATAATTGAAATCCTAAATTACTCTTGCACAATTGAAATAACACACCATGCTTGCTGAAAATAAATCGCACATGCTAGAACACACAATATAATTCTAGGAACACACACTTTCTTGAAAGGAAACATAGAGGACGAAGGTATTATGAGTATGAATCAATTGTCTCTTGAAGAAACCCCATCTATGTGTAGTAAGACTAATTGCATAATTGAAATCCTAAATTACTCTTGCATAATTGAAATAGCACACCACGCTTGCTGAAAATAAATCACACATGATGAAATGAAATTGATTAACTACTTGTTGGAAAATAAATTAACCAAGTCCTCGAAATCAGAGCCTAATTCTTTCCAAGATGATCCTTGTCATTACCCAGACCAACAAATATAGTCATTGTGTTAAGCACAATTATCCAAAACTTATAGGAATGCAAACTAAATCTGAAATGTAATGGGAATGAATAAACAAATGAAATTCTACGTGAATAATCAAATACATAATTTAAATAACAATTAATTGTTGATAGTTTGGTTGTCATTAATGTCAACCCTTGAAGAAGCCTCGATGGTGTGGTTTTGTTACCGACGTTGAATGAAGAATATGGACATGATGGACAATGTCATTGTAGGGAAGACTATTATAGATGGATAGTACATGTCGTGCCACTTTCGATGAGATGTGGAATGTCATGTGGTTCCTCACGGTGAGGGAGATATGTCTTTGTAAAGTTGGAAGCCCCGAAGAGTGGTCAAGAAACCCCTAGTTAGTTACAAGTATTAGTCAAAGGGTAAAGTGGTCACAACAAGAAATCCCTAAAGTAAGGAGAGGAGTTACATAGCACAAGTATATAAACACCTCAAGGAGTCATTCACAAGTACACGCACAAATTCATTCATTGATTATCTATCTTGTGAACTAGTGATGTTTTGCCAATGTTGTGACAACATATTTTTTATGTAGAAAAGGAAGGTCGAAGGATAAAGTCTCGAGGTTGCAGAAAACCCTAGTTTTTGAGGTAGTCATAGGTTGTAGGTCATTAGGGAGAGGATGTATGTGGGCTATAGTGGAGGAAAGTGCGAATATTTGTGGGTTGTAGAAGAGAAGGTCACATATTTGTGAAACACTAATGAAGGTTTGAGTAGATGTTGGTACTAGGTCCCTAAAGGTCTGAAGGAAGTCTATAGGTTATCATCTCATAGTTTTAGGTTAGCTAGATAGGTATCAGTATGGTTGTATACTTGTTTTGATGGTTACTTTCTGTCATTATATGGTGTATGATTGAGGCATACCTGGTATGGTTGGATTGGTATTTGGATATGGTATATATTGGTTGTTTGGATGAGTTAAAAGCACTCTTATATCTAGTTCATCACATGAAATGGTCCTTATAGTTCTTATCTTTGAGTTGATTGTATATGGTAGAGGCATATTCATGTTGTATGGTGGAATATGCATGAGGGGAATGCATCAATTATTTGAGACACTTCATTGATGATATGGTGCATATCTACATATGGTTGATGGTATGGTATATGGTACATGTTACACATGGTTGATTCTCTAGTTCATGATTCACTATTCTTTATTGATGTATCTTTAGTTCATGATTGATGCATGAGATAGTATGTATGTAGCTATACAATTGATGCATGGTATGGAACATGTGTTAGGTTGTTGAGGAGAAGATACGGGTTGATGAGACAATGATAGTGAAAGTGACAATGACAAAGTGGCAGTGATAGAGATAGAGTGATAGTGACAAAGACAGAGTGACAGTGACATAGACAGTGGAAAATTTTGTGATAGCGACAGTTGGTCTACACTTATACTTTAGGGAAAAAGGACGAGGAAAGGATAGGTGGTTGTATCCACCTTCTGGTTGGAGCTGGAGAACTCGAGGGGTTGTAGCCTCGTTTTGGATGGAGCTAGAGAATTTGGGGAGTTGTAGCTTCCTTTAGGTTGGAGCCTAAGAAAAGGGGGTTGGAGCCTCCTTCCAGTTGTAGCTAGAGAATAAGGAAGTTGGTTCTTCCAATGAATGTATTCTTTTGATATATAAGAAAATAATTACATGGTTTTCTCCCATTGGGTTTCCACATAAATTCTGGTTTACTATGTATCTATTGTGATGTGATATTGTTTATGATTTTATTGTTGATGATATATTGAATGTTAATGGTAAACTACTAAATATTGTTGAAGAGTATATTGTGGTTAAAAGTACTATAATTTCTCATTAATGATTCATGCCCCCCTTAGTAATCCAACGATTGGTATCAGAGCAGATCCTTCAAGAAGTAGTCTAACCACTATAAGGAGATCATGGATCATGCTAGGATTGGGATACCACAGTTTTATGGAACTATGCTTTCTAGAGAAAAATAATGAAAACTTATATATAATCACAAGGATTCAATGTTTGGAGATCAATAGTAGATGAATACAAAGAACATGACACTCCCCCGATAGATAGAGATGGAAAGAAGCTCAAAGAAAATGATTTAATGGCTATAAACACTATCAATAATGTTGTGACTCAAGCGATACATGCCAATATTATGCACTATGATTCCACAAAGGATATGTGGGATAAACTGAAGACTATCTATGAATGAGATACAAAAGTTAAGGAAGCTAAAATTCAGATTTTCAGAGCCAAGTTTGAACAATTGAAGATGAATGAAGATGAAAACATAGTAGCATACTTTCTACGAATCGATGAAATTGTAAACAATATCAAAGGCTTGGGAGATGAGATAAAGGAACAGGTCATTGTTAAAAAGGCATTAAGATCTCTACCAATGATATTTGATCTAAACATTTCATCTCTAGAAGAAATAGTGGACCTAGCTACAATGACCATGGATGAATTGCACGAGATACTCACAACTTATGAGATGATGACAGAGCAAGAAAATCCAGTCAGGAAGGAAGCAACATTCAAGGAATCCAAGAAGACAAAGAATAAAGATAAACAAAATATAAAGTCAGATTGTAGCTGTAGAGATGATTAAGAAGAAGATGAAGAGGTGGCTAACTTCGTCAGAAGGATGAAAAAGGGAACCAACAAATAAAAAGGTATGATTCTATTGATTTTCTTTAATTGTGATGGTGTTGATCATTTTGATAATAAATGTCCTTATAACAAAACGAAAAGAAACGAAGAAGAAGATGACCCTGAAAGGAAAAAAAAAAATAAAAAGGCTAGAAGAAACAAAAATAATTTTTTCAAGAAAAGCCTTTGCACCAAGGAAGACATCTCCTCATCAGACAAAGATGAAGTCAAAGACAATGATACATAAAGGTTACTGTTCATAGAAGTAGAAGACTACAAAGAAGAAGAATACAAAGAAGAATATGAAGAGGAAAAAATTGATTACAGAGAAGAATTGTTGAGTGCCATAGAAGTTATTAAAAGGGAAAAACAAGTCACTCTAGGAAGAACTAACTCATAACTCAAAAGAAGTCGAGTAGACAATCACGAAGCTAAAACTACAGGAAGAAGAAGACAAGATAATTAAAGAAGCACTTAGAGGGAAGTTAGAAGAAAGAGACAGGACCATTGAAGGCTTGGAAGCTGAGATAGTCACTCTAAGAAAAGATGTTCAGAAGAAGGACATGCAGAAAAACAACATCGGGATATTGGATAATATCATTAATAATCAAAGACCCTACTATGACAGATCTAGATTAGGATACAATCAGATGTAGAAATAGAAAGTTTCAAGCTCCAAAATGACAGAGCAAGAACAAGAACCAAGAAGCTATGCAGAAGTTGTCAGAGGTCCCTTTAAAGAAGAAGAAAAGAAGACTCAAGGGGAAGATTACAAAGACACTACACCACCTAGAAGATTCAGAAGTCAATATCAGTAGTATCCATCTATATAAATACCTCAAGAAGAAGAAGGATTCAAAAGAGAAACACCATTCATAATATATTCCACTCCTAGGTATCAAACTATTTTTCTTGGTTCGTGTTATTCTTGTTATAATTTTGGGCACAAAGTTGTTAATTCTAGAGCCAATACCAAGAACAAAAGAAACAATGAAGGTTATACAAGAAATAGTTATCCAAGAAGATATCATGAAGCACATAATAGAAGCTATACTAGATTTGGATCATTAAGTGATGAGGTAGAATGCTACAAGTGAAACAAATTTGGACATATGGATAGGGATTGTAGACTCATTGTTCCTCCAAGGGAACCAATGAAGAATATTAACAGTCAAAAGAAGGAACCACAAAGCATATGGACAAGAAAGCAAGATCAATTCAACACTAAAGAATACAATCTTTCTCTACAAGCTCAACACAAGAAACACATATGGTATGTTGACAGGTGATAAAGACAAGTTCCTGACATTGAAGGAGGAAAGAGATGGATTAGTTTCATTAGGGAATGACAACTCAACCAGGATTATTGGAAAGGGCATAGTCAATCTCGGAAGTAACGATACCATGAAAGAAAATGTCTTACTAGTCGAAGACATGAAACACAATGTACTAAGTGTAAGTCAAATGTGTGATCAACGACACAGACTTGTGCTTGATTCAAAGAAGTGTGAGATAAGGAAACCATAATCGGGCAAGTTGGTAGCTACAACTGTAGGAAATCCAAGCAACATATATGTTCTAAATTAAATAGGAAAAGAATGATGTTTCTTAGGAAAGGATGATGAAAGTTGGCTCTGGCACAAAAGAATGGGTCACATAAATTTTGATAATCAAAGTCAGACAAAAGGAAGAATTAAGAGAAACGATCGAGATCTCAAATCCAACAAACATTCTATGCAAGCATTGTCTATAGGGAAACACGACCAAGACAAAGTTCAAGTCAAAGGAATACTCCACAACAAAACCACTCGAGATTGTACATACTGATCTAGTTGGACTGACAAGAACAAAAGGACTGAAAGGTGAGAAGTACTTCATTATACTAGTTGATGACTACACATGAATAACTATAGTTTTCTTTCTAAATAAGAAGTCAGAGGCATTTGAAAACTTTGAGACATACAAAGAGATGGTTGAAACTAAGATAGAGTTGAAAATCAAATGTTTGAGATCAGACAATGGAGGATAATTTACATCAAAGGAATTCATGGAATTTTGCAGCGAGCATGGGATAAAGAGGAGATTCCAAATAGCTAAGACACCTCAACAAAATGGAGTTGTTGAAAGGAAGAACATAATAGTACAGGAAATGGACAGAACCATGTTAATGGATTCCAAGTTGACAGATGTCTTTTGGGTACAAGCAATGCATACAACAGTTCACATACAGAAAAGAGGGATTCCTAGAAACAAAAGTGATAAGACTCCATACGAGCTATGGAAAGGAAGACCACAAAATGTGAAGCACTTCAGAGTATTTGGAAGCAAATGATACATCAAAAGAGAAGATGTAAGAATTGGAAAATTTGATTCTTGAGTTGACAAAGACATACTAGTTGGGTTCTCGAAAAAGGAAAGCATTCAAATGATTCAATGTAAGACTCAAAAGAATAGTAGAAAGAAACAATGTGATGATTGATGAGACAAATGGAGAAAATATAAAATAAAGTAGCAAATATTTATTGGAACAAGATCACAAAAAAGAGTTGAAAATTCATCAAGTACCTCCAATGACACCTAATAGATGAGTGCATAAAAAGAACAACATGATATTCAAGTACCTCCAAAGACACCCAATAGATGAGTGTAGAAAAATCATCCATCAGAATCGATTATTGGAAATAAAGTTGCAGGAGTTGAAACCAGAAGAAGAATCTTCTCACCAAAACAACAACATCTAACACTACTATCTATTATTGAGTTGAGCAGTTTTGAAGAAGCCAACAAAGATGAATTCTAGATCAAATCTATGGATGAAGAGTTAGACCAGATAGAAAAGAATGACACTTGGGAACTGGTTCCAAGGCTGAAGAAAAATAATGTAATTGGTACAAAGTGGGTATTTAGGAACAAATTGAACGAGGACGGATAGGTTACCAGGAACAAAGCAATATTTTTATGCAAAGGATACTCTCAAGTTGAAGGTATATATTTTGAAGAGATATTCTCCCTAGTTGTCAGGATGGAAGCAATCAAACTGATACTAGCTTATGCATGCTCTAAGAATATTAAAGTGTATTAGATGGACATGAAATCAATATCCCTAAATGGAGATCTAGAGGAAGAATTCTACATTGAGTATCTAGAAGGATTTCGGCTGTCAGAGAAGGAACATTATGTTTACAAGTTAAAGAAGGCACTATATGGACTCAAACAAGCCCCCAAAGCATGGTATTCAAGACTGAACATATACTTATAACAACAAGGGTTCAGAAAAGGAAATGTAGACAACAATATCTATATAAAGGTAAATAAATATAGTATCATGTTAATTGAAGTTATGTTGATGATATTATCTTTGGAAGTGATGATTACAGGATGATTCAAAACTTTTCCAAAGACATGCAAAATGAATTTGAGATGTCTTTTCTTGGAGAGTTGTCTTTATGTTTGGGTCTCCAGATAGACCATAGAAAAAAAGGTATATTTATCTGTTAGACCAATTATACTAGAGAAATGTTGAAGAAGTTTGGGATGACATATTTAAAACTAGTTAGTAATCCTATGCAGATGAGTTGTAAGTTAAGTAAGGACGATGATTCTAAGGACACATATTAGAGACAATACAGATCGATGATTGGAAGCTTACTCTATGTGACAACTTCCATACTAGAAATTATGTAGGTAGTTGGATAGGTTCCAAGGTTTCAAGTAGCACCAAAGGAATCACATGTGATTTCAGTGAAGAGGATATTCAAATATCTCCAAGGTACATAAGACTTTGGATTATGGTATCCAAAATAAAATGATCTATCTCTTTTTTCCTACACATATGTAGATTGGGCAGGTTGCATTGATGATAGAAGAAGTACAAGTGGAACAAATTTCTACTTGGGTGAGTGTATGGTATCATGGTTAAGAAATAAACAATCATTAATGTCCTTGTCTAAAAAAGAAGAAAAATGCATTGCAACAACAATATGTTGTACTCAAGTTCTTTGGATGAAGAATACTTTGTAGGATATGCAAGTAAAGTATGATGAGCCCATTTCAATACTTCACGACAACACCAACACCATCAATATTTCAAAGAATACAATGATGCACTCTAAGGTGAAGCACATTCCAATCAAGTATCATCTCCTCCAAGAACAAGCTATAGAGAATAATACCAAGATAGAATATGTGGGGACAAAAAAAAAGATTGTAGATATCTTCACCAAACCGCTTGCAAGGGAAACATTTGCGTATCTACGACAGAAGCTTCGAATAGTTTCTGCCCCATAGTGATTGACACACCATCAAACTTAATAAGATAGGGGGAGACAAACATAAGTTTTGAAGAGTTCAAGTAATGGATTCTTTTGAATTCTTTTCATATACATCAAAGAGTTACATGAGGAAGCACCATGAAGAGAAAAGTCAGTAAAGACAACATAGGCCTATAGACAGAGGGAGAAACCCCAAGATGAGGATTACCCTTTTCCATTGATGTCAAAGGGGGAGAGATAGAAAAAGAAATGGATATAGAGAGAGTAGAATGCAACCAAGGGGAGTGATGGTCAAAGGGGAGATAGAGAGAGAGTAACATGCATATAAAGGGAGAGTGGGCATAATTATTTTCATTCCTAAGTGTTGCCATCAATTCCAAAGGGCAAGATTATTGATAGTTTGGTTTTCATTGATGTCGACCCTTGAAGAAGCCTCGACTGTGTGGTTTTTCTACCCAAAGTTGAATGAGGAATATGGACATGACGAATAGTGTCATTTCATGGAATACTATTATATATGGATAGTACATGTCATGTTGTTTCCAGAGAGATGTGGAATTCCACGTGATTCCTCACGGTTAGGGAGATATTTCTTTGTAAATTTGGAAGCCCCGAAGACTGGTCAAGAAGCCCCTAATAGTTACAAGTATTAGTCAAAGGGTAAAGTGGTTACAACAACAAAGCCCTAAAGTAAGGAGAGGAATTACCTAGCACAAGAATATAAACACCTAAAGAAGTAATTCAAAAGTACACTCACACACTCATTCATTGATTATCTATCTTGTGAACTAGTGATCTTTTGCTAAGCTTGTGACGACATATTTCTGAGGTAGCAAAGGAAGGTAGAAACATAAATTATTTGGGTTACAACAAGCCATAGTTTCTAAGGTATGTACGGGTCATAGGTCATTAGGGAATGGATGTACGCAGGATGTAGTGGAGGAAAACTTGGATATTCATGGGTTGTAGAAAAGAAGGTCGTGTATCTATGAAAATCTAATGAATGTTTGAGTATATGTTGGTACCATGTCACTAAAGGTATCAAGAAAGTCTATAGGTCAACATCTCAGAGTTTTAGGTCAACTGCAGAGGTATTGGTATGGTTGTATAGTTGTTTTGATGGTTACTTCTTGTCATGATATGGTGTATGCTTGAGGCATAATTGGTATGGTTGTATTGGTATATGGATATGGTAGATATTAGTTGCTTGGCTGAGTGAGGAGCACTCTTATATCTGGTTCACCACATGACATGGTCCTTATAGTTCTTATCTTTTAGTTGATTGTATATGGTAGAGGAATATTCATGTTGTATGGTGACATATGCATGAGGGGCAGGCATTATTTCTTTGAGAAACTTCATTGATGATATGGTATAGATATAAATATTGTTGATGGTATGGTATATGGTACAAGTTACACATGGTTGATGCTCTAGTTCATGATTCACTATTCTTTATTGATGTATCTTTAGTTCATGATTGATGCATGAGATAGTATGTATGTTGGTATACAGTTGATGCATGGTATGGTAAATGTGTTATTTGGTTGATGATCATATATAGGTTGATGAGACAGTGAAAGTGAGAGAGTGATAGTGAAAATGACAGAGTGACAGTGACAGTGGCTGAGACAGAGTGACAGAGATAGTGGAAGCAACAATGGCATAGTTTGTGATAACGACAGTTGGTCTACACTTATACTTCACGGTGGAAGGATGAAGAAAGGATAGGTGGTTGTATCCACCTTCCGAATGGAGCCGGAGAACTCAAGGGGTTGTAGCCTGCTTCTGGTTGGAGCTAGAGAATTTAGGGAGTTGTAGCTTCCTTCAGGTTGGAGCTTGAGAATAGGGGGTTGTATCCTCCTTCCAATTGTAGCTGGAGAATCAAGAAGTTGGTGCTTCCAATGAATGTATTATTTTGATATATAAGAAAATCATTCTGTGGTTTTCTCCTATTTGGGTTTCCACATAAATTATGGTGTACTTTGTATCTATTGTGATGTGATGTTGTTTATGATTATACTATTAATGATATATTAAATGCTAATGATAAACTATTGAATATTTTTGAAGAATATAATGTGGTTAAAGTACTGTAATTTATCATTATTGATTCATCTCCCCTCTTAGTAATACAACATTAATAATTAAACATCATTGCAATAAATATAATGAACAAATTAATTAATTAAACAAAACAATCCACTATAAATCTGCGAAATAAATCAAATTAATTAAATCATACTCTATGGAAATTATAAGTCAATAATTATAATAAAAGCTCAATATGAATTATTCCATTATCATTCAGACATTTCTCTAAGAGTCCCCCCGAATAATGGAGAGAGTTCTCTCTTTTATATATAAATTTAATGGAAACTAGAAATAAGGAGTATCTAAATAAACCCACTTATGGATTTAATTAATCCACAATGGTTACAACAATTTCCTAAATAATGAATAGTTTCCAACTAACAATTAGAAATTAATGAATAACTCCAAGATATTTTGTTAACAATTAGAAAATAATAGATAACTTCCAATATCTTTTTCTAACAATTAGAAAATAATAAATAACTCCAAGATCTTTTTCCCAAGAATTCCAAGATTCTTGGTTAACCACTCAAATTAATATTTTGTCTTAGAATCACAAAATTTTATCCATATATTTGATTTGTTTAGATTAATATTATTGTTGCATGGATCCATAATTGTCACATAGAGTAGTAACAACATGGCTTATGGTTCCAATGGCTCATATTTTTGGTGTTGGCTCACAGTTTCAATAGCTCAAGATTCTGATTGTAGCATCGTTCTTTGGATGAGTTGTAGTGTAGAATAGTTATCTGGTGAGTTGTAACAAATGTTGTAAGGAGTTGCAAAAATGAGTTGCAACACATAATAGTTCTCTGATGAGTTGCAAAAATTGTTGTAAGGAGTTGCAACGTAGAATAGTTACCTGGCAAGTTGCAACAACTGCTATAAGGACTTGCAAAAACTATTTGGGAGTTGCAACAACTATGTTACAACACTCCAGAGTTGTAGCAGTTGTCGAGCCAGAGTTGCAACACACCAAATTTGCAACAGTTGTTGAGCCAAAGTTGAAACACTCCAGAGTTGTAACAATCAACAGTAGAGAGTTCTAGCAGTGGGAACCAAAATTCATCCTTTGGTGATATCACAATCTGCATAACAACCTATCTGGCTCATTGTCTTTGTAAATTAACTCAAAGATAAATGAAAATGCGATCTATTTCCAATGTTTAATAAAAAAATCATGCAAACTACTAAAGCAATTTAATCAAAACACATTAAGTCTAAATCCCACAAAATAATGGATTGATACAAGGTCTAGGTAAGCAAAAAGGGGTTCAATTTAGGGAAAACATGGTATAAAAAAATGCCATTTCTAGAGCCTGTCACAAGCCACCAAATCACACATATTTTTGAACTTGTCTACTACCACATACATGTAATCATGGTCTCAGATTTTCCTTGACATTTAACCCCCAACAAAGTCAATGTATATGATTTCCAGTGGTATTGTAGACACTATAAATGGACTGCATAATCCTTGTTTCCTATTACCAAGCTTGTTGGTATAACATAAAATACAACCTCTGATAAATATAGCTACTTCTTATTGCATCTTGGGCCAATAAACATACCTCTACAAGTTAGCAATAGTATTCCTAACACCAACCTTGGAGGTGTGAGACTCCCTTACTAGTTGTACTCTTTCTTCCTTATCAATTGCATTCTTTATTCCTTTGGTACACAAAGCTCATAATACACCCCCTTCAAGTCCTCATATGTTTGGCCTTGCAACTACTAGAACGCCCCATTGAAGTCCTCATTTTCCACATAGTTTTTTGTATGCTTCATTAGTGAATGGATCCATGTGCATAATGTCTCTTATAGATTTATTTTTAGTGTTGGTTTCTTGGATAGAAAATCAACCAAATTTTTGGTTATGCCCTTCTTATATTTAATGATTATATGAATTGTTGCATAAATCCTATCCATTTATAATGTCTCACTTGTTGGAGCTTAATATGAACTTGTAAGTATTGTAAACACTGGTGATTAGTATGGATGATGGTATCATCACCTAATAGATAGTGCTTCCACTTCTTGACTACTTGAAGTTCCAAGGCATAGAGCTCCTTTTCCTATGTAGGGTAGTTAGATACTACTCCATGGAATAACTCTGAAGGATAGAAGACTGGTTAACCCCCCTTGCATTAATATTTCTCCCCCATGATACCCAATAAAATCAATTTCTATTGCAAAAGACTTACATAAGTTAGGTAGTGTTAGAATTGGGGCTCAAGTAATATTTTAATTCAATTATTCAAATAATTTAAATGCTAATTTTTATCCCAATTGAAATTATTACCACTTTCTATTATAATATGAAGTGGTGTCACCATAGTTAAAAATGACACCATGAAATTTCTAAAATCACGGGAAACTCCTAACCTATGTGACATTAATAGGAGTATGCCATTTAAGTATGGCCTCTATCTTTGCATGATCAATCTTCAACTCACCCCGACCAAACACATGGACCAAATACCAAGGACTACTTAGCAATGTAACATACCCACTACCTAAAATCAAACTTTTTCGTTGATTTCTCAACAATGAGAATCCTCGAAGCTCGCAGCAGCGAAAGGCCAAACCCGATCCATAGGTCCTTATTTCCCTGTCACGACCTCTTCTTCATGTTCCTGTGACATTTCCCGATGATAATTTCGGGTTTCAGGGTTTCATTATTCCCGATGACACGAGTTCTTGTCCTCTCGAACTCCTGATATCCGATTTGCCAATGCACCCCTTTACGCGCTAGCCCTCTTATCTAAACTCATGGCCCATATGGCCACTATTTCACAATACTGCAGCCTTATCTCCTTTTGGGGTTATGGGCTTCCAAAAGCCGATGCGCTCTGACTTCAGCTAGCCCTTTGGGCTAGACCTTTGGTCCACGTGACCTTCCCCCATATGACCGCAGCCACACTGCTTATAGGGGTTTCAGACATTTCAACACCGAAATGCATTTGTCCTCAGTACTCGCAATCCTCCGATTCCCTATATGATGTCAGTTAATAACCCCCTTTTTTCCTTTAGCACGATCAATGACTGTGATTGCCCATGAAACCAACGGTCCCTGATTTCTATCGGGACTTCGGGGTTTCAAATTCTGAAATGCACTTGTTCTCGGGACTGTCGATCTCTCAAATCCCGATTCTTTGTTACGTTGACAGCTGGCCCCCACGATGGAGATTTCCCTTCCTTGTTGGAATTTCGGACCTCGCGATTCCGAATTGCAAGGACTTCTTGTCCACGGGATTCTCGATTTCCTGACTCCAGAAATGCCGATGGTCGACTTTCTTTTCGGGAAACCTCTCGAATGCTCTAATATCCTCCACACGTCCTCCTCAAGATGGACGGTCCTAATCATCTCTCGCAATTTCGTGACTTCTGATGATCCAGAAGTCTTGTCCTCAGTACTCGCGAATTATCGAACCTCGATGCACCTATTGACTTTTCTATCGGGACTTCCCCGAGGGTTTGGATCTCCGCCACGTGTCTGCACAAACGGTCGGTCTAGACCATTTCGCTGTTTCGAGACTTGAAATGCCCTGACTTTCTCGACCTCAATAATTCTGATATCCTGAGTATCGATATCCCGATGTGTCAACCCTCTCGTCGGGATTTTACCCCTACTATTCACAAAGGTTTAACCCTCATGCATCTCCTAACGGATCCAACAGCTGTCAAGTTTTTCTAGCTAAGATCTAATGGCTCAGATCTGTCCCACCTCGCACATTCTTCCACTACTTCATGGATGTGGAAATATCAACGGTCCAAATGTTCTCATGGACCTTGGGGGTCTACGATCCTGATTTCCTCACTATTCACGAAGATAGAGGGAAAAGGGGTAAGGTATGTAACGCCCTTGTTTCTTTTGTCAATCTAATAGTCTGTGAATGACCCTGGGTCTTCCGACGGGATCTCATCCATCGATTCATTTCTTATCCCTATGCTGCTACCTCAGAAATTTAAGAGGGTCATTCCTCCTTGTACAGGGTTATTAAGACTTGCCCATTCAAGTCCTTTTTCCAGGTTCTTGGTAAACCTTTCCAAGGAGGGAATATCTGTGAAGAGATCTATACCGGGGCATCCTAGGAGACAGACAAGGGGAAACAAATTTTTGAGGATGGAATGGAAGTTTGACTTGGTTCAACTCATGCATAATTAAATTCATTTATCAACATAAGCCATGCGTGGTCTTTATGTTATAAGCATATATCTATTATTTCTTATCAAAACTCTGCACAGACATTCTAATACTGTAATCATTCATAATTTCACAGTTCTCAGAGTATATATGTCAGTATATGAATTTCAAGATGTAACATGTAAAACACTTATCAAAAATAACACCAGAAGTGAGTACAACTGTTGAGAGGGGTGCTCGTTTCCACCCAACCATAGGCATAGCGACTCCTAGTGGATTTACCACTAGCCACCCCCGAGCTGAGACCANTTCATCATCCTTTCATTATCGGCCTTGCAGATTTGCAATTCAACCATGAGACTCCTCACAGTATCGGCTAGGTCTGGAGGGGTTCCTATTTCTCTTATTTCATTAGAATATTCACCTCTGTTGTGGGAGCCTTCTCCCACCTCTTGGTGAGTAACCATACTCTGCGTCTGTAGATTCCCACGGCTGATCATCCACTAGAGTGAAAAAAGACAACGCTGGTTATTAGTCAAGAGTTAAATTCATTTTTATAATTTGCGCATAAATTCATAATTCTTTCACATACATACACAGTCGGGTTCTCATTTTCCAAGTTTTTAATCTTGGACAAGAGGGTTAAGTTAGGGGAGTTACTCCTCCTAGGAGTGCTTCGAACGGAGCTTATTACGCAACTTGTTCATGAGCCCAATTAGGCCGAGTGTTGTAACCATGCTCTGATACCACTTTGTAACATACCCNACCTAAAATCAAACTATTTCAGTTTTTTTTTTTTCTCAATGAAGAGACTCCCCGGAGCTTGTATTAGAGAAATGCCAATCCTATATCCAATGGTCTTTCATTTACCTACATGGCTCTTTGAACATAACCATGGTCTTACCCTGATAAAAATTTCAGGTTTTTTGGGTTTCGTCCTTTCTGATGTCGAGGGTTCTTGTGTTCTCGATTTTCCCGACTTTCGATGAGTTCTCTCTTCCGGCCTTAGCCCCTCCTGGATATGCCCTCTGATCCATATGACCGCTCATGCATAAGACCACAACCTTATCCTTCTTTCAGGGTTTTGGACTTCATATTTCCGACGCGCTTCAATTCCCACTAGCCCTCCAGGCTAAGCTCTTGGTTCACGTGGCCTTTATCTCACAAGACCACAACCTTGCCCCCCATCAGGGTTTCAGACTTTCCAATGTTGAAATGCAAACGTCCTTAGGACTTGCGATTCCTCAAATCCTGATGCGCCCTTTACGCGCTAGTTCTCCGGGCTAGGCTCCTGGCCCACATGACCACTATCCCCGTGACCGCAGTCTTATCCCTTATCGGGGCTACGGGGTTTTTAATGCCAAAATGCATTGACTTATGGGATTCCCGATCCTTCAAATCCTGGCTTCCCGTTATGTTGACAGCTGGCTCCCACTCATCGAGGTTTCGAGCTTTGCGATTCCAAAATACATAAACAAATTGTCACCAGGATTTCCGATATCCCGATGACCCGAATGCCGATCATCGACTTCCTGTCGGGACTTTCCCCGATGGCGCCGATTGCTACCTCGCGTCCTCCTCTGATGGATGGTCCCGATTTCTCCGGGATTTCGAGACTTGTCATGTCCCAATTCTCACGGTCTCAGGAACTTTGATTTCCCGATGCGAAATATCCTGACTCTCTACAGATTTCTGACACATGTCTTCCCAAATGGACGGCTCAGATTTTGTCGGGGTTTTTACTTCGGACTTCCCCGATCTCCTGTCCACAGGAATGTCAATATCCTGACTCTCGATAGTAAACCTCGATCTCCACCACGTGTATCCTCAAACAGACAGTACAGATCCTTCCGACGTTTTGAGACTTGAAGTGTCTCGATTTTCTTGTACTTGAGAATCCCGATATGTCGATGGCTGGAATCCCGATGGTAACCCTCGTGTGGCTCCTGTCCGATCCGACGGTTGACGGGTATCTGTTCAAGATCTGTCAGTTCAGATTTATTTCTTCTTCTATGCTTACTCCAGAGGCTAAACTGTACGTGCCTTCTCCCGATCCAATGGATGATGGGTATCTATTGGAGCATCCGACAACGATTGTGCTCTCCTGAACTTTGGGAAATTTCTTCCTATGCTTGGAAGCAATTCAACTTTTCAAATGCCTCAACCTTTGCTTCCTTTCTCTTCTCTTGTGGCTCTCCGACTCTAAGCTTTGTCGCGCATATGAAGAATGCGGTTCCTCCTGAGCTTTTAGTCCCGAATCCTCAAAGGATTCCTTGACTTCTACACTCCTTGTAGAGCCCTTGCACGCGAAGTGCTATCTATCCTGAGCTTCTGCAAGTATTCAGACCCCTAAGGGATTTTATCTTTCTCCCCTTCTCCCTCAGATGGAGAATGTATTGGGATGCCCTCCTGGCTATCCTCTGCCTCAAGAAACCTCTTGTTTATACAAGGGTGCTCTCGATCTTTCTCTCGCTCTTCTCAGACTTCTACTCATCCTTACTACTCTCTGGACATGGAAAAACCCACGGTCCAGATACTTCCACAGACCTTGGGGATCTACGGTCCCGATTTCCTCGCTATTCACGAAGATAGAGGGAAAAGGGGCAAGGCACGTAACACCCTTCTTTCTTTCGTCAATCTAATGATCGTGAATGACCACAGATATTCCAACTAGACCTCATCCGTCGATTCGTTACTCATCCCTACACTGCTACTTCGGGATTTTAAGAGGAATCATTCCTCCTCGTACAACGTTGTTAAGACTTGCGCATTCAAGTCCTTTTTCCGTGTTCTCGATGAACCTATCCAAGGAGGGAAAGTCTCTGTGAAGAGATCTATTCCGGGACATCCCAGAAGATAGACAAGGGGAAGCAAAATTCCCGAGGGCAGGCTGGAAGTCTGACCTGGTTCAACTCATGCATAATTAAATTTATTTATCAACATAAGCCATACGTGGTCTTTCTGTTATAAACATATATCTATTATTTCTTATTAAATTTTGCACAGACATTCTAATACTATAATCATTCACAATTGCACAGTTCTATAAGCATATATGTTAGTATATGAATTTCATGGTGCAATATGCAAAACACTTATCAGAAATAACACCAGAAGTGGGTGCAACTACTGAGGGGGGTGCTCGTTTCCACCCAACCGTAGGCTCAACGATTCCCAACGGATTTACCACTAGACACCCCCGAGCTGAGACTACGATGTTGTGAGACTGCGTCTCTTTGTCTTCCAGTGACCAGGAGCGAAGGTTGCAATCCTTCCTCTCTGCTATCACTCACTCTGCGTAATTCTAGAGTTCCCCTCACGTCTACCCACTCCAATCGCTTCTTCCCCACGCCTTATCCTCTTGCGAGGTTGTGTGTGGTGCAATTACCCTCGTGCCAATTAGGCCTTATGGCTCTACGGATGAGCGGTT
>SNQJ01S0015879.1:4694-36295 GCA_010110895.2 Picea sitchensis | reverse complement strand
ACGGTGTTAATTCTCGGTGGAAGTTAACGCCACCTTTCCAGGTGCCTTCCACCGCCATCGTGGTCTCTTTTTCTGCACATCCCCTCTCAGCAGTCCTGCAATAATTCAAAATGTTATTCACATTCATTGACCTTTTCCTCAAGTTCCATTTACATCACATATTCACATTTATTAGTTTTCCATAGTTCTTGGCCAGTCCAGTTATATTTACAAGCTAGGGAAACAGGGTGTTACAAGCAAAGTAACATTTTTTTATGTTTTCTAGTAGTTGATGTTTCATTAATGTATTTAACACTTGCTTCATATGTAACACATGTAATGCCCCATTTTTACGTAGGATACTAAATTTACTTATGGCCTAATTGTATTTTCATTTTCTTAATATCTGTGGAACACTATTAAACATTGACACTTCAAATTATGGACATGTGGACCTATGTATATGTAAATACTATGAATGATTATTTTTATGTTGTTCATGATAGATGTTATGCGATTTACTTATAACATGCAATTTTTAATTGAAAGAGCTTGATACATGGATATCGGGTGTAATGATATGTTGTTAATGTAATCACATGTCAATAGTATATGGTTATTCATGAGCTCGTGTGGTAAAGTTACCTACATATTGAATGGGCCATGTAATATCCAGAGGAGTGTGATAGTAAGTGGTCTATGTCATGGTCATCGAATGAGAAATGGTATGATAGGGTTTATCCTTATGTTATTTTACATTGGTTCAAATTCCTTGCTATTATATTTGGGAAAGTGCATGTTTTTCAAGTGGGACGATTACCCCAAACTAGATATTCAATGACAAAGATCCTATAACACAATGACGCAGTATGGTCCATGATAGGGCGTTGAACCTAGTTCTATTAGGAGGGGTGGAGGAATCACCCACCGTTTATCCTCTAAAACCTAGAGTTGTGGGAAGGTTGTGTTAAGCCACACTCCCCTAGATGTGTGATGGAGATTGTCAGTTTCCTATTGGGGAATCTTGGCCAAAGTAGTTGATACTTCCACTTATGGGTTCTATATAGAGTTAGGTTAATATATTTGATTCTCCATTAGAGTTTAGCAAAGGTTTGATATGATCTGGAAGATGGAAGTAGATTAGGTAGGAAGGGTGTTCAAAGTAGTTGAGAGTGTTGTTGGGCTTTAGTCATGTAACTTTAGTGCCTAAATTATTCCATTTTCCTTTTGGCATTAAATGCTTAATTAAATTATGATGATCTAAGTAAATTTTTCATTTGTTTTGAATTGACATGACTAATGAATTCTTGTTATTTTGTTAGTATAGATGATTGATTAATGCATTACACGATTTATTGTACTATTGACTTGATTTTGAGAATATAAGAATTATGAATTAGATGTGATGATTGTTATCATTAGTACACACATGAGATATGTATGCGTCAGCTACACATACATGCCTTGGACATGTATGCTAGTATTATTAGTGTATATATTAGCTATTATAATATTATTTTGTATGGTTTGTGTTTGTTGTTTGTTGATGTTTGTAGTGAAATTGAATTTATACGATTTTAATGTTAATTCATTAAATGATCACATTTTATTTAAGGATTTATTATATTTAAAAAGAAGAAGAAGAAATCATATTTGAATTTATTAAGTTGATTACATTTAATGAAACTTAGATTTTGTGACTTACCCAGAGCTATTTTATAATTTATGCTTGATTTAAGGGAATTGATAGCATGTTAGATTATTGAATATGGGGAGGTTCCAAGAGATTATTTTATCATATTTTTGGCCTTCCTAGTATTTTTGGCCCAAGGGAGTCGAGAAAGAAAATGGAGAGGGAATACAGGGGGATTTTGGTTTTTGAGAGGGGGAGAAAAACAAAGGAAGAAATACTATGTTACGAGAGATTCTGCACTAATATTGAGATTTAGACTTGATATTATGGACATATTGGGCCTAATATTTTGGGACTTTGGGAACAAATGACCAAGAAACCACCCAAGGTTTCCTAGAGATAGGGAGATGGTGAGGTTGTTCCTAGCTAGTTGGGTGGAAAAATCTAGTTTCAGGAGGTTGACAACATATAACAGACACAAAACAACTCAGTAAGATCAAATGGGGGTAGGGACTTAACCAACTAGAGTGAGAGGTATTCCACCATCCAAATCCCTAATCATCCATTCTTAAATTGAAATTTATGTATGCCATAAATTGAATTTGACGTGCTATTATCCTATCATGAAATTATAATCTAAGTTATATACAATTTAAATTATCATAAAAATCATTGAAATTCAAAGGGAAATGATAAACATAAAATTGTACAGGGAAAAATAATTTTTTAATTAAATGTATATGTTTATTACATAAGTTTAGTACAGATCTATCTAAGGCCCTGGTGAAGGGAGCCTCACAACACATACTCTTTCCAAGTAGAAATAAAGATCAAAATGTTTTCCAAAAAAACTAGGACAAATGAATATATGAATGGATGCAACCCATCATTCATTAAACACATAAAAGTAGTTGGTGCATTACTTAAACCAAAAGGAATTACTAAGCACTCATAAATATCTTGTTTAATCTTGAAGATAGTCTTCCAAGTATCTTCTTCCTTGATCCTGACTTGATGATATCCATATTTCAAATCCAACTTAGTGAAGTACTTTTCATGTGACAATTGATATAACATGTCATTGATATGGGGAAAAGGATATCGATTATTGAGAGTGATCTTGTTTAGTGGTATATAGTCAATGTGCATTCTCAAAGTTTGTCCCATCCTTGTTTGTCACCAAAAGGATCAAGAAATTGCATGGTGAGTTATTTGGTATTATGAATCCTTGCTCCAACAATTCTACACCTACTTCTTCACTTCATATGACTCTAATATGGATTGTATATAGTCTTATATTTGGTAAATTAAAGTAATGTGGTGACAATTGTATCTCATGCTCCACTTCCCTCTTGAGCAACATTCCTTATGGATATTGGAATAATTCTATGTATTATTCCAATTGGCACTTATGTTCTTTCATACATCCTTAAAATGATTCCTTTACACTTCTATAATCTGTGTCTTTATGGTTTTGTCTCAAGAAAATAAGTACACACTTATTCTTTGAGTTGAAAATTATTTTATCTAGGTGTACACTAACCAAAGAGATGCTATACTTCCACTTATGTACATTAATGATAAATGGTATACCATCCTTGACTAGGAAATAATAATAGGTGGTTCTTCTCTTAAAGATATCATTACTCGTATAAATATAGGGGATACCAAACACTACACTGTAAACATCAAGAAGCACTAATTCAACTTCTATTTCATTAATCAAATTTGCATTGACAACAAATCTAATCTTACATTGCTTGATAAATTTTAAGTCAACATACTTATTAACTCAACCCAAGGGTATGGATGTGGGTGATCATTCATTTCTAAACAAACCTTACTTACTAGGTCATTTTCAATGAGGTTCACTTGTGAACCATAATTGAACAAAGAATTTACATTGTTCTTCTTGATCTAAATCTCGATATGGAGCAACTCTATAATATCCTTCTCCTCTTTGTGAAAGAGGCTACTTAGGTTCACCTCCTTCTACAATGTTTCACAAAGAATATTTTCATCCAATATGAGATCCTTTCTATTTCCCTTCCCACTTCTATTAGAAGATTCTTGTTCTTGGATTGATCCTTTTACAACTCCATAGTTTGCAACAATTTTCTTTTGCATAACCATTAATCTTACAATGGTCATAGTGGTTATTAAGGTCCTGCAAAACATGTGCAATGGTGTTAGTCTTCTTATTTTTCCATTTTCCCTTCTTCTTCTTACCCTTATTGGAAGTTCCATGATGGTATGATTGCTTCAAACCATTTGGTTGTTTCTTTTCTTGGTCATATTCAATGTATTGGGAATATATAAAATACTAATCAATGGTCTTGGGATTGAATAGAAAGAATTTCCTCCTTATGTGTTTGTGAAGACCATATAAGTACTTGACAATCACATCTAGGTAGTAGGAATTTATTCCCAAATGAATGAATTGCTTCTAAAACTCTATAGTGTACTCTTGTACACGTTGTCCTAGCCTTTACTGGTAATAGTGCCACTGTATCATATAGTCTTCTTCAAATTTGTTAGGGTAAAATTGTGACTTGAGGAGGTCTTTGAATACCTCCCACTTAGTTACTAGTGAATCACCTGCCAAATTAAGGGCCTCGGTGTGAATATTCTGCCAAGTATGTGCATGGACTTCTAGCTTCAATGTATGAAAAGATATTTTGTGTTCCTCTCATACATTATGTACATTGAAACAGACATCTAATTGCTACACCGAATGTTTCAACTTAAGTATCAATCTAATTCATATTTGTAGGGATTGATATTTACCTTCACTTCCATTTTAAATAGGTGTTGATAATATTAGTTACTGAACTCTGTTGGCATAGGGGCAGTCCTAGGGTTCAACGCTACAACAGCGCACCAACAAAACCCTAACTACCAGCCCTTTCAGCAACACCTGCGAAGCAGATGAAGTCTCACCCGAGGTAGAGGCAGGGGTGGTTGCAGGACTCAGGTGTCTGCAACCTTAGCTGGGACACAGATCTGTGATTATAACACTTAATAGAGCACTTATCATTGTTAGTTCATCATTATCTAACCAATATCTATTCCGTAGAGAAAATAAAGCATCGTAGCATTCACCCTAATCTAATGTATATAAGCACTTAGAAAAGGAATTAGATAAGATATAGTAGATTCAAGCACTAAGTAAGTTCACAGATGTCATATCTAGAATCTAGATTCATCATAAGAACAAAGAATAAACAGATCTATCTATCTATATCAAAGCACTTAGCACATAACACATCATAACATCGCACATAGAAGAATAAAATAGTATTTACGTGGTTCACCCCCACCCTGGGGCTACGCCCACCAACTCTTCTTCTTTATTAGTTTCAATTAGTCATCTACATGCACAGATCCAAAAACCCTTACTCTGCATAAGACAGGAGATCTGCACAGCCTGCTAGATCCTCCTTCCTTGCGTTACAAAACAAAGCCTTCACAGTCTCTTACAATGACTCGCACTTAGCTCTGCAAGTCTCATATAGTATGCATGCATCCTTACACTTCTTGATCACACATATCCCACTCTTAGCACTTAGCCAACTTTCACAACACTTGTGCACTATCCAAATACTTCTTACATTGCCTAGCCTTCTATTTATACATACAAAATAGGCCTAAACATGGGTAAACCCATGGGCCGACATCCCATTCCCGTTACATATTCCCAAATCCCAAAAAGGACCCAAAATGGGGTTGAGATCCCACGATCTCTGCTTCATCTTGTGCTCCTTCTTTGACAGGCTGTCGAAGTCCCAAAATAGGTCAACTTGACCAAGGGTCTCTGAAAACTTGGCCAAGGGCCAGCAGGCCCCCAACACTCACCTGTGACTTGTCCTGAGTCACTTTGGTCTAACTAGTTCTTCTTTGAATGCCTTGATCTTGGATCAAGCTGCTTTGACCTACTATTGTGCTACAACCTCCTTTTCAGTGAACTCGTGGATGACTGCATCATTAATAGGTCCCTCTAGACACTATTTTGTTGTAGTGACAACCTGCTCTAACTCTGCTCCTTGGCCTTCTACCTCTGTAAACAATTGATAGGCCTTGTCTTATATAGGTTGGAGTTTTAAGTTATCTCCATAACTCTTCTCTAGATAATATGGATTTGTTGTTGTGTAGTGCGTTTCTCTTGGGAGTGCTTCATTCTTTCCACAGTTGACAAGAAATTCAGGTGCGCCTGTATCCTTTTGGCTTGATACTTTGCCTCTTGGAGCTGCGATTCCAGCTCTATTAATTCAAGACTCTAAACGAGTCATTCATATGTCAGGGCACTGCAATCAGTGAGCTGCTTACATTACAGGGTAAGATCCTTGAGCCTTTCAACTGCACTCCTGGCAGTTGCTTCCCTTTGGTCTCTTACATCTTGAGGGGTCTCGGGTACTATGCGTAGCTCCAAATATGCTATGTGTTGTTGTAGCTATTGGATCACTTCTTCAAGTTGTGCTACTTGTTGTGGAACTCGCTCTGCGACCTTTACTTCTATGACTGTCATAGAGCGAAGTGATTTGTTGACCATTTCCTTTACTTCGAGTTACTCCATGAGAAACTGTTCCTTTTCTTGTTGTAGCTGGGCTTTTTCTTCATCAAAATTCACTTGGAGAGAAATATTTTCCCGTCCTACAACACTGTGTTTCTCTACATGGACTCCTTGTACTTGTTTCAAAGTTTGTGTGGCTTGCGATGTTTCTTCTTGTGCTCGTCGAAGACGAGCTTCAACTGTATCATCTAGGCGGT
This sequence comes from Picea sitchensis, assembly GCA_010110895.2. Classification (NCBI taxonomy): domain Eukaryota; kingdom Viridiplantae; phylum Streptophyta; class Pinopsida; order Pinales; family Pinaceae; genus Picea; species Picea sitchensis. Next base: position 29,916 of record SNQJ01S0015879.1, on the reverse strand, counting down.
GGAGTTGAGCTGGCTCATCTCCCAATTTTGGTTCCCATCGCATAGTGTAGACTGCACAACTGGACTGTAAGGCTTGATGTACCCCTTGGAGTTCAGTCTCGATTCGATCATACAACTCCTCTTGCTTTGCTTCTTGTTTCTCTATTATTTCCAGCGAAGCATCTTGTAGGGCTACTATGAGGAAGTCGAATTCATCAAAACTGAGGATGGTCTCCATCTTGGTCATGGTGGCCTTCTCTTTCTTCCGGGAGGAAGGTTTCAGAGGTGAAAATTTCCTTTTCTTCATAGGATCATCCTGGCCACCCTGCTGTTGTTCAACCTCTTTGTCATTCAACTCTTCACCATCACCTCCTTGCTCTAGTTATATGGAAGCAGTCTTCACGGATGCACTGTCTAAATCCTGAACCTCTTCAATTTTCTTTGTCCTGCTAGGTCTGGGTGTATCTTGCGTAGTTTATGGGATGTCGATTTCGGATATCTCCACAGGGTTTGCTAGAATGAGGAGGTTCGTTGACCAATCCTTGGTGATCTCCTCCAAGTCCTCCTTCATTAGCTTATATTATGATTGGAGTTGTTTCTTGTGTTCGTCAGCGCGCACTGTGATGTAATTAAAATGTTGATATGCATTGAACTTCATCAAGGGCCTGAACCGGTGTAGAATGTTCAGAGTGATGCGAGGTTCGTACTAGATGACTGTCTCCAGATGGTTGTAATAGGTATGAAAAAAAAAATTGGAATGCCACTGTTTATTCATATCGCTTGAGTACCACATTGTACTGAACTTCATTGCCAATGGTTAGAAAGGCTCGATGTCCGGGAAGGTCGCACCTTCCGACAGCTCCCATGAAATAAAAGTGATCAGGATCAATAGCCAACTAAAATGAAATTCATACCCTTGATCCTAAGCTTTTCTATAGTCGAGTTCTAATTGGTTCACCAGGTACTTCACCCAGTTCATCTGAAGTCCTTCTGTGCACTTCCGTACGAGTTCGAATACAAAACCAATGACTTGGTGAGGTTATTTTTTTCGTACTAACTTCCTTGCAATCAATTGAAAGGCGAGGATCACTACGCCACTCTATATAGAAGCTACCTTGTAGCCTCAGGTGCCTTTCTTGAAATCGCCATAAGTGCCCTTGATCTGTTGTGCTAGAGTGCGATCCATGGCTTATCTGGGGTAAAAATCTTGTGGATCAGGTCCTTTCATACTCAAACCCATGATCTGATTGATCAGTGTCGGATCAACTTTTATACGACGGTTTAACCACAAATAACCTCCATCGTAATAGGACAACAGTATCTTGACACATGAATTCACCTCCTGGTGTTTTCTAAAGTGAGGAATCTTCATGACATTGAGCAGGGTGGACTGTGTGAGGTTATGGGTCCATGACTAGGGGATTATCTTTGAATTCATCCCCTTAGTTCGGGTTAGGTATTTATGTGGGGCGAGCATGTTGTAAACTTTGCGATTTTTGAGGTTGAAGTCGCTAAACTTCAATGTTGCAATCTTATGTTGGTCTACTCGAACTGTGTGTATCCCCTTCGGGAGGTACGTAGTGACCAAGGCATACTCAAAATCTCTAGGTACGTTGTCTCGATTTATTGCACCGCTTAGAGGTGGTATATACGGTCAGGATCAATTTAGTATTCACTAGATCATCCCTGTGCTTGGTTCACTTTTCATCATATGGAAAAGATGGTCTAGCTCCAGGAGCAATGGATGGAGAGGTTGGAAATCCTATCGTGGATGATTCTTGTATACCTGTGGACATTGACATGACTCTTTCAGTCATGAGGTTGATGAAAACTTCTTCAACAATTTTCTCGGCAGCGCTCAACTCGTCCGACATACATACTCGGGGTTAACACTCTTGGGTTCGGGGAATAACTTAGGCATTGTAATAGGATAGAAAACAAGAGTGCAATGATCACTGTATAAACTCGACTTAGTCTGTGGGCTCAAATTCTCAATTGGTAAAAGTGTTCTTGCTGCATGGCACGATGGGATAAATAGGTAACTTGACAATGGGTCCCTTGCAATGGGTATGAAGGCTTCATTAACTATGTTATGTCCGTTATAGTGCAGTCCCAATGGTCGAATGGTGAGTTGGTTGTCCATAAATGGCTTTCTATCCATTCAGAGCATTGATCTAACAGTTATAATGGCCCCAACAACTATATTTCTTTGCTATGGTGAAGTTCCATACGTCGTTGTTCTGATATCCCAACGAATCTCCAATTCTGCAAATTTTCCTTCTATGAGGTTCCCTTTGGAATCTTCTGTAACTTGTTCATCTTAGCTTTCTTTTTACTTAGCTCTCTAGCCTTCTTCCTAGTGATTTTTTCCTCAGTGTTACTTCATGTTGTTGAGATTCTTTCTTAAGATTCAAGGGTAACCCTTCTTCTTCATCTGGAATAGGTACTTCAATCTTCAGTGGTTCTTCTATTGTTCTTGCAGCTTCGACATCCGGGTCTCTGGTGGTAAATGGATTTGATATGTTCTTTTGTTCTTCAATCAAGTGTGCGATCCTTCTAGTCATGAATGATTTTAACTCTTGCTTCTTTTGTTCTAAAACTTCTTCTTCTTATTTTCTCCTGGCCTGATCTCTTTCAATCCAAGGTTTTCCTAGTAGCATGGTAAATGGGGCGCTATTCTCATTGAATTTAAAAATATCAAAATCTTCCTCTATCGAAGTTCTATTGACAGTCATAGGTAGCTTGGTAAGTCTCCCACAGAGGGTTATCAATTTTCCTCTGAATAATCCTATTCCTCCTAATGAGGGAATCATAGAAGGATTTCCTAAAAGTTCCCAAGTTCTTTCTGTCATAATATTCACCTGTGTTTCCTCATCCAGAACACAATCAACATCGAAGTCTCCTATTCTTTCTTCAATGCATTCTTTTTCTTTGAAGATCTCTAATAAGTTGACATGTTGATGGTCATTCAGGGTTTCTCTTACCTATAGAAACACTCTCTCTGATTCCTTCTGGGATTCTGTCATAATCTTAGTTTTTGGATCTGCCTTAGGGTTTTCTTGTCTCATGTAAATTTTTTCAACCTTAGCAATCATTCTAGGGCAATCCAAAACTTCATGGTCCATATCTTTACAACAAATATAACTAGGTCTTCTCCCAGGAAATTCCTTAGCAAGATGTCTGGGTTTTCTACAACTATAACAAAGGTTTAATCCTCTCTTTTGTTTAAATGATCCCCAGCCTTTCCTGTACTGTTCACTAGGATTATGGTAGCTAACCTGCAAAAAATTATTTCTAGGATTCTGCATACACTTATTAGTCCAAATATCCTTTCTATGCATATGTATAAAATATTTTTCACTATTCTTATCAGATCTACTCATATCAAATCTTCTTTCATCTATTAATACCCTAGTCTTCAAGCTAGGACAAAATCTATCAAACATACCTAGATTCATACTTTTGAAACAAAAACTTCCACTAATCTTACTTCTACATAGCACAAAGCTTTCAGATCTAAAACTTTTTCACTATTCTTACCTTTATCAGAGCACAAAGCTTTCAGATCTTACCTCTTTTAATAGAGAATTCTCACTTTTACCTTTCTTAGGGCACAATGCTTCCGGATATTACCTCTTTTCTTTAGATCAGACTTATTTTCCTTAGCACAAAACTTGTCAAACTAGTAGATTACTGCGCACTAGAGCAATAGATCTATGCACAGAGCTTTCACAATTTTAGATCAGATCTTTGTACAAAGCTTCTTCTTCCTTATTTCCCAGCAATCACAGCTTCAGATCCTGAAAACATAACCATTTGTTGGCACAGGGGCAGACCCAGGGTTCAGCGCTACAACAACGCACCAACAAAACCCTAACTACCGTCCCTTTTGGTAACACCTGCAAAGCAGATGAAGTCTCACCCGAGGTAGAGGCAGGGGTGGTTGTAGGACTCAGGTGTCTGCAACCTTATCTAGGACATAGATATGTGATTATAACACTTAATAGAGCACTTAGCACTGTTAGTTCATCATTATATAACCAATATCTACTCTGTAGAGAAAACAAATTATCACAAAATTTACCCTGATCTAATGTATATAAGCACTTAGCAAAGGAATTAGATCATATCTACCAGATTCAAGCACTAAGCAAGTTCACAGATGTCACATCTAGCATCCATATTCATCATAAGCACAAAGCATAAACAGATCTATCTATCTGTATCAAAGCACTTAGCACATAACACATAAACACATCAGAACATCCAACAGAGCAGAATAAAACAATATTTACGTGGTTCACCCCCACCCTAGGGATACGTCCACCAACTCTTCTTCTTTATTAGCTTCAATCAGTCATCTACATGAACAAATCCAAAAACCCTTACTCTGCATAAGACAGGAGATCTGTGCAGCTCGCTAGATCCTCCTTCCTTGTGTTACAACACAAAGCCTTCATAGTCTCTTACAATGACTCACACTTAGCTCTACAAGTCTCATACTGTATGCACGAAACCTTACACTTATTGATCACACAAATCCCACTCTTAGCACTTCGCCAACTTGCACAACACTTGTGTACTATCCAACTACTTCTTACATTGCCTAGCCTTCTATTTATACATACAAAATAGGCCTAAACATGGGTAAATCCATGGGATGACATTCCATTCCCATTATATATCCCAAATCCAAAAAAGGACCCAAAAAGTGGTCGAGATCCCGCGATCTTTGCTTCGTCTTGTGCTCCGTCTTCGACAGGCTGTCGAAGTCCCAAAATAGGTCAACTTGACCAAGGGTCTCCCAAAACTTGGTCAAGGGACAACAAAGTCCCATTTTTTGAGCTTTAGATCTTCCTCCTCTTTCCTTGGTTCCTCATGAAATTTTGGTTTCTCATGAGACTTGGGTTTATATGAAAAGGGGTCAATTTTCTTCCCAGGACTAGTCATGAGGATGACCATGCTCTTGGAAATACTAGCTACTTGTGCTCCCAAACTAGAATGTATTATTTTTATTTCATATATGGTTCTTGGCAATTCCTTTCTATGGGTTGGCTCGCTAAAATAAATCTAAACTTAAAATAAATACAATAAGCCTATGATTGACTAGGAGATTGTAATTTTTTTATTTTTTTATTTTTGAACATAAATAAAACAAACCTTACATAACTTTAAATACTACAACATATGAAATAGACCACAATAGAGAAAATTGCACAATCAATAACAGAAAGTTACTCTAGAAACCCATATGGGAAATCTATCATTCAAAGAAGAATTGTGCCTTCTGACTTCTTATATTATGTGGATTACAATATAAATTACAAAGTCATACAAACTTACTATGAATCCATGAGACATTATGGTATTCTACTATCCTCTACAATATGTTTCCATCTATCTACTCTATTACTATCTCTTCCACAGTCCTCATACTATGGAACAATCAACAACTAATGAAATAGTGAACCCGTTTCCCCCATCATGCTAGATTTTTAATAGCTAGAATTGGGATTAGGTTTATCATTTAGAAACCCTATTAAAACCTCCATGATGCTTTTAAAATTCTCTAGTGGATTCCCACACACTACTAATTCCCCATATTCAAATTATGGTGCATTGACATGCTTTCAACTTGGACACATGGGGAATATTTGGATCATTATATTATTGGGTCCATAAGTTTTGCATACGAACTTCATTTTAGTTGCATTATAGCTCATTGGAAATATCTTGGCAATAATAAAAATTTCAACTTGGGTGAGGAATGACTATAATAACCCTCATCCAACACCAATACCAAAAACATTGTTCAGGGTCTTGAAAGTGCATTGGAAGTTGATGACCCAAATTTGACAAATCAACACCATCTTTGAGATGTCCCAAATTATAATATCCCCCATATAGAGCATAAATAAATTCATATGGTACCTATGCATATCCATTTTGGATCAAGTACATACCACAAATACATGAGAGGAAAAGAGATTGAAAATCTCTGATGTTGCAAAGAAAGAATATGGAAGTAGAGAGCAATGACCCTCCAATAGATTCTACAAGAATTACAAGTATGGGAAGTAAAACCACTACAAACCCCATAATGGATTTGATAAAAATTTCTTTATATACTTGGGTAAAAGAATCAACCTATCACCATTTGTCAAACTTAGACTCTTCCCAAACTGCAAACAAGGACTGCTCTAGTTATGAAAACTACCTATGAGGATGAAAACATAGTCTCTAGAGTGCAAGGACAACAAGGTAGCTTAATAGTGACCCTTAGTAGTGGAAACAAGAAATACAATGCTTCCTATATGGATTTTAGGTGCACATAGTTAGCAACTACATCTACACTATGATTGGTCAACTAGCATGTATAGTTTATGGACCTAGGACTTGTGACTTCAAAGATTATCTCGCGACGAAACAAAAATTCACCCAAGTAGTGTAACATGACTAGGGAGGAACCTACACACTACCATGACCATCATAAATATTATTATATCACCAAAAAATCTCATTCCCATGGGTTCGATTAGTCAACACTGAATGGAGTAATGGAAGATCTTATAAAATGTGAAGAAAGTTATGATCATAGGAAAAATAAGGCATTTGAGGAAGCCTTACGAGAACTATAAGAAATCATTTGATCAATGGGAATATCCAATAAATAATATGATATATATGAATAATTCCACCACTAAGATATAAGGAAATTAAAGAAAAATGTATGCAACATGTCATAGTATAATTAATAAGCTTATCTCAAAACGAGTGAATATTCGCCTCCACCACCCACATTTAAAGGTTGAAGGTGTGTTACACATAAATGCACACCTTCACCCTATTCAAATGCACACTTTCACCCCTCCCACCAAGGGTGAAGGTGTTCTACACAAGTGCAAACCTTCACTCCCCACCCCCCACATTTAGGGGTTGAAGCTTTGCTACACAAATGCACACCTTCATCCCCCAACCCCCACCTTTGGTGAGTGAAGTTGTGCTACACACAAATGTGCAACTTCAACCTTGGGTGGGTGGGTGGGAGGCAGGGGATGAAGGTGTGCACATATATAATACACACCTTCACCCACACTTCACCCCTCCAACCCCCAACACTCCCCCCCTCTGACCCTTTAGAATGTGGGCAAATGGGGGGTGAAGGTATACATTTTTACATAAATGAACACCCTCATCCCCCACCCTCTTGATGGGTAGAGTGTGCATTTGTGTACCCAACATGAACCCTTTGGAGAGGTGAAGGTGTGCATTTGTGTATAATAAATAGAGAAATGACATTTTAAAGTAGTACAAACTATTTCAAGACACTAAATATGGATTATTCAATTATTTAATTACTATCTTGTATATAGATAGGTGTATTTTTTTTAAAAATCCATGAGACTAAATGGTTATATGGGATGACAAATTGTACATTTTGTGCTACATTTTCCAAGATATTACAATAACCAAATATGATGGTGTAACGGTAGGGCGCAAATCAAGGACTTAATCTACTCAACTAGTTTATGTCCCCTTCACTTTGCATCAATGAACGTTTTTTCCATTAACTCTACTCTCAACCATCTGCTTCTTGCCTACATAATTTTCTTAGTGAACCTTGTTGTACCTCTAACTAGATCCTCCTAAAATGTTGATTCTTAGTCTTTGATATGCAAACTCAATATCTTATTCATTAGTATGTTACACAATGCATGAGAACAAGTTGCTTAGCATCTACCTCCCCATTTCCAAATACTGGGCATAACATTTCCTCCCATGGCTCCTTGGCTTGTTCCCATTTCCCCATTTCACATATTACTTATGTGTGTTGGTTATTAGTTGTTATATTACTTGTTTTTAATGCCATAAGATGTTAATTTTCATGTAATTTTGCACTTTGATCTCTTCTTATTTATTGAAGTTGTCTATGTAGTCTTGTTGTTTTATTGTGGCACATTTTTACCATTCATTCTTATACATAACATTTCGATACCTTTTTCTCAATTGATATCTTATCTTCTTCTATATCACACTCTTCAAACTATTTTCTGCTTTATTGATTTAATTTTTCCTTCCTTATTCATCTTGTTGATTTTAAACAAAATTCCGTACACCTGCCATTTTATTCATGTATAAAATACTTTTTATTAATGCTTCCAAGTTTATTGTACATAGTCCTATTTCATAAGACAACGTTTTCAATTCTTAAACAGCTGGATAAATGAAAAATGATTAATTTTAACACGGGATATGAATACATTAACATAAAAGATAAAAGAATATTCACTTTATGACATTAATAAAATAACATTTTACTTGGCCAATTAAAGTATTAGAAAACATTGTGCATGGTTCCCATATTATCTTGTAAGAGAAAACAATATAAGCTAATGTCATTTACATTTGAAGAGTCTTTGGTACTTTTTTGTTATTACTAAAATCTCCAAACTTAAGAATTTGACAAAGTATGGAATTTAAGCTTTAAGCAAAGGTTAGGTTAAAGTCAAAATGATCATTGCTCCACTTTTATTTGGTATAAATTTTGATGAGTTAAAATTTTGTTTGAGGTTGAAGCAAAGATTAGATTACATTGTAAAGTTGTAACATCCATAGTTTTAATCCCCGTGAATTATAAAGTAATTATATAAATTTGATTTAGGTTGGTGAGATGACATGTTGGAGAAAAGAGTTGTATTGATTTAATGTGGTCGAGGATTGTGTTAAAAAAACAGGATCATGGAGCAATAAAAAAAAATAAAAATGAGGAAATAAAACATAGAATATACACAATACAATAGACACAGATATACGTGGTTCACCTAGTGTGGGCTACGTCCACCAGAGAAATTGTCATATCCTTCCTTTATTATTATCTAGCAAATGAAGGGATACAACCTACAACACACCTAGTTTAACTTTCTCTTCTTTCTCTCACACTATCCTCACTCAGAATACAATATCTGAAATGATACATAGCCGCAATGCATTTCCCTCATAAAAAAGTGTTACCTTCTAGGGAAAAAAACCCTAACATAACTTCTACCGTAAGATATGTGACCTTATAATGAACGGTCCATATTTACTATGAAATTACAATATGTATTTACAAGGCAATTTTTCCTTCGGGGGGCCGCTTGCCCTTGGACCCTGCAAGAGGGGCAAGCCCCCCCTGCACTCCCCCTTGTGGAGGAGTGTACATTCTTCTGGGGTGTAAAGTCTTCATGGTGTATAAACACGACTGAAAACAAAGGCCTATGAATCAAGAAGATAATAAGGCTCCATAACCAACAATCTCCCACTTGGAGACTGATCCCAACAACTCCATCAATGTTGTATCTACTAAACTGTAATCCTTCTTGGACCTGGAAAATTTCTCATCTTCACCTTCATGCTTGAAGACCAATTGAAACTGAGAAAGAACTCAATTTCTCTCTGGTTACCCCCTTTGTTAACATGTTTGCAAGACTCTGTCTAGTGTGTATTTTTTCCAACTTCAAATGTCCATCTTCCAAGATGGATCATATGAAATGGTACCTGAGTTGTATATTCTTAGTATTTGAATGGAAGGTTGATTTCTTTGCAAAATGAATGACACTCTCACTATCACAATACAACCTGCTATTCTCCTTCTTCTTTCCCAATTCCTCCATAAACATATGTAACCAAATCATTTCTTTACTAGCCTCTATAGCAACAACATGCTCTACTTTTGTTGTTGAAAGTGCAACAACCTTTTGCAGTTTCAAAATCCAACTTACTATTGTTCCAGCTACAGTAAAAACATACCCTATGGTGATCCTTATGCTATCTTTATCATGTGCCATATATGAATCAACATATCCCTGTAGAACAATGTATGAACCTCCAAAACATAATGCATGAGTAGAAGTACCTATCAAATACCTGAGAATCCACTTTACTACCTCCCAATGTTCTTTACCTGAATTTTTCATATAACTTCTCACAACTCCCACTGCATGTGAAATATCTAGTGTTGTGCAAACCATCACATGCATCAAGTTTCCAACTGTTGATGAATAAGGAACCATGTTCATGTATTCTATATCCTCCTATGTCTTGGGACAGATTTCCTTAGTTAATTTTAAATGACTAGCCAAAGGTGTAATAACTGGTTTTTCATTCTTCATTCTAAACCTCTCCAACACCTTCTCTATGTACTCACTCCGAGACAATGTCAATTTATGATTTTTCTTGTCTCTTGTTATTCTCATACCAAGGATTTTCTTTGTAGCACCCAAATCCTTCATCGCAAATGAATTAGATATTTTCTTCTTGAGCACATTTACATCCTACATATTAGACCCTGCAACAAGGATGTCATCTACATACAATAACAAGATAATATAGCTTCCATTTTCTATCCTTTTAAAATAAACACAGTGATCAGAATGCCATCTACTATAACCTTGTTCTATCATAAACCTATAAAACTTCAAATACCACTACCTTGGACCTTGCTTTAGGCCATACAAACTCTTCTTCAACCTGCATACCAAATTCTCCTTCCCTTTGACCTCATACCCCTGTGGCTGCTGCATATAAATCTCTTCCTCCAAATCCCCATGGAGAAAAGTTGTTTTTACATCAAATTGTTCAAGATGCAAATCTTATACTACCACAAGACATAAAATATTTCTAATTGAATTCATTTTAATAATAGGAGAAAATATTTCATCAAAATATATACCTTTCTTTTGTGCAAACCCCTTTACAACAAGTCTATCCTTGTACCGTTTTTCTCCTACATATTCTTCCTTCAAATTGTAAACCCATTTATTATGCAATGCTCTTTTTCCTATAGGAAACTGAACCGAATCCTAAGTATGGTCATTTACTAGGGAGTCCATTTCCTCTTTCATTCCTTCCTCCCACTTCATTTTAGTGTCTACCTGCATTGCCTCTTCATAACATTTTGGTTCACCAGAATCAGTTAACAATAAATAATACAATGAAGGAGATTATCAATCAGGGGATCTACTTAACCTAGTAGATTGTTGGCCCTTGACCAAGTTTTGAGGAAATATTGGTCATGTTTGACCACTTTTGGGACCTCGACAAGCTGGTCAAATATGGAGTGCCTAGGTGGAGCAAAGATCACAGGATCTCACTCATTTTTCGGGCTTGTGGACCCAACAAAGGGATTACCAGGGTTTATGTAATGAGTTATGGGATGTCGGCCCATGGGTTTATCCAGGTCCAGGCCTTTTTGTAAATGTATAAATAAGAAGTAGCTAAGAGATGTAACTAGTAGTGTTATCTATGTGCATAGTATGTTTGGCTTAGTGCAAGATATTGGAAGTTGATTTGTGAAATTTGGCTATGTAAAGTAAGGCTTTGTGCTATTAAGGAGTTGGCTCTATGCCTTGACTTGATTTTGGGGAAGGTGGATCTAGTGTGTTGTGCGTAGATCACCTGTCCATTGCGGAGTTGGGCTCTGTGTTTTTGTGCATAGGAGAAGATGAATATAAGAAGATCGAAGACTAATAAAGAAGAAGAAGAATAAGTTGGTTGACATAGCACCACACTAGGGTGAACCAAGTATATCATGTGTCTTGATGTGCTTTGTGCGATGTTGTTTATGTGGTTATTTTCTTAGTGTTGTTGTTGTTATGTATAATAAATACATCTGATGTTGTAGCTTAATGCTTAATGGTGTAAATAAATGCGAGATCTAAACTAATTCTATGTGTTAAGAGGTTTTAAGGGCTTGATATTGATTGTTACTGCGTTGATCTTTAACAAGGGTTTTATCTGTGATGTGAATGAGATTCAAAAACTAATGCATATTGTTTTTTAAGTTCTCTGTTAAGTATCGTAATCACAAATATGTGTCCCACCTTGGTTGTAGACACCTAAGTCTTCCAACCCCCCTGCCTCTACCTCGGTTGAGACTTCATCTGCTTCGCAGGTGTTGCCGAAAGGGTCGGTAGTTAGGGTTTTGTTGGTGCATCATTGAAGCGTTGAACCCTAGGTCTGCCCCTGTGCCAACAAATGGTTCCGTTGTCGAGACTTGAAGCTGTGATTGTTGGGAACTGAATAAAAGAGAAATCTTTGTGCGTAGATCTATTGTTGTAGTGTGTAGTATTCTAATCAACTTGCAAAGCCTTGTGCTAAGAAAGAAACTGTATCTGAAGAAAAGAGGTAAGATCTTAAAGCTTTGTGCTCTAGTAAAGGTAATATAAGTGGAAAGTTTTGCTTCAAAAGTATGAATGTAGGTATGTTTGATAGATTTTGTCCTATTCTGAAAACTAGGGCACAGTTAGAAGAAATAGTTGATTTGAATAAATTTGATAGAAATAGAGAAAAATATGTTATTCCTATGCATATAAAGAATTTTTGGACTAATAAGTGGATGCAGGAACCTAGAAAGAATTTTTGCAGATTGCAGGTCCAACATTGTGATCCTAGTGCGCAGTACAGGAAAGGTTAGGGCTCGTTTAAAAGAAAGAGAGGATTGACATTGTGTTATAATTGCAGAAGGCCGAGACATCTTGCTAAGGAATGCCCTGGTACATGTCCCATTTGTCTTTGTTGTAAATATATTGGTCATGAGGTTGAGTATTTCCCAAGGATGATTGCTAAAGTTGAAAAGATAAATATGAGACAAGAAAACTATAAAGAAGGTCAAGAGACTAAGGATATGTTAAAGAGTCATATTGATCCGGATTATTTTCGGCACGAAATGAGAGCGGAGATATAATAAAGAAATGCACAGAGATATTGCAGATATTCAATAATATAACATAAATGTATCAGAGATGAAACCATAAACATAGATATACAGTAATACACAATTTCTATTAATCAAAGAAATGTACAGAGACTGTAAAAATACAGAGTGAAAGACTCGCTAGAATGGTGGCAACTTATCTCTGAGAGAGATGTAGCTGACTACTAGCATTAAGAAGATACAATGAGAGCTCAGAGGCTCTTTTACAATATATGGAGATACCAAAGTCCTAGACATCCAAAACCTAACCCTAGAGATGAAGTGCCAAAAGTCATGTGGACCCGTTTGGGTAAGTGAGTACATCAACTTCCAGGGGTGGTAAATTTCTACATCTACGATCTCCGTTTTGGGCATGTGATAGCCGTTGGAAAGGTATTGTCGAGGAGATTAATTTTGGGGAGCTCAATTATTCCTTCACTCATTGAGAACCTCTGTCTAGAAAAACCTTCATTTGGACCCTCAAGAGAAATGGCCCGAGTTAAAAACACCCCTTAAAAATAGTAAATTTCATTTGGACCCTCAAAATGGCCCCGGAAGTTAAAACCTGCTAAAAATAGTAAATCGCCAAAATGGCCAGAAAACTGTTTTGAGCCATTTGGAAAAGGTGGGTGGCCACCGATATCCACTTGGATCACATACATAAAAAGTGTCAGAGACTATGTTAATACAATTGAAAGAAGTAATGGATGATCACAGAGACATCATTTTACCAGAGATCCTAAAAGAAAAACATCGCATAGTTACAATAATAGAATATTTCGACATAGACTTTGTATTGGATGAAGAAACACATGTGAACATTATGAAAGAAAGAACTTGGTAAATTTTGGGAAAGCTTGCTATGATACCTTCTTTGGGAAGGATAGGCTTGTTTAAAGGAAAGATGATAACCCTATGTGGAAGAGTTATTAACATACCTATGATTTCTCATGAAACATAGACATAAGAGGACTTCAAAGTTATCATATTTGTTGAGAACAACAACCCATTCCCACTGTTATTAGGAAAGACTTGGATTGAGAAAGATCAGACTAGAAGGATAGCAGAGGAGGAAGCCACAAAATAGAAAAATAAAGAATTAAGGGACCTCATAACCAGAAGAATAGAGCGAATTATAGAAGAAAAAGAGGATAATTCGAAGCAACAGAGGGCAGGAGAACTAGCTATCGAAGTTGAAAGAACACAAGAAGACTTGAAGAACCCTCCCATGCAAGAAAGAAGAATACCTACCAAGGAGTTAATGAGAGAAGAGGTATCACATTCAAACCCTTTGAAAGAACATCGGCAGTGTGAAGTTACCATGCTAATAGAAGATAAGAATAAAAATGGAAAGAGGAATCCAGAGACTTAGATTATAGGAAAGAAGGCAAGGAAGCTCAGTAAGAACAAAGCTAAGTTAGAAAAACTATGGGAAGTTCCAAAAAAGACTTCGCAGGAGGCAGATCTACAGAAGTTGAACATTGTTGGAATAGCAGAACCACGCAGAATGGGAATTCACCAAGGAAAACCCATATGTTCATTGGAGGTGCCTCGACCATTAGAATAACACGCCAGAACTGCTAAAAATGAAGTTATTGACGGAAAGACCGCCTTTGGACCATTGGGACCGTGCCATAATGAACAGATTTGTATTGATTGAGTCATTCCTGCTCATTGGAGGAATATTTTATGACACTTGCTTATTTAACCCATCAAACATTGCATCGGGACCTCTTTTTGCAAACCATGATTATCCAAGCTAATAGAGAATCCATTGTATCGCACTGTGCTTTCTAGACCTCGCCATCTACCTGATTACTTTGCTTGTTTGTTCACCTACCTGAGTTATTTGATTACGAGTGTGAATGTCGGGTGAACATAGCGCATTAGATAAGTTTGTGGAGGATATTCTTGTAGACCTCATGACTAAGAGAGTCATGTCTGTAGGAATACAATATTCATCGATTGGAGGATTGCAAGCATCCCCCTTGACTGGACAACGTTCTAGTTGCACTAATGAGAAGAGAATCAAACACCGTGATGATATGGCTAATGCGAAGAAGATCCTAATGGTCTTGCCAAAGTACATACCGCGTTTGGCTAGCGCAGTTAACCACGACAGTATCCCACATGAATTTGATTAGACATTGATCAATGTGTACATATAGAAGGGGACACGCATAGTTGGACCCCAGTTAGGACACATCCCAACTTTGAAGAATAATGACTTTAACCTCAGAGACAGGAAGATCTATGTGATTCTCTTTCCGCATCTGTATTTTATGAATACGGTTGGGAAGAAGCCATGCATAGTGTCCCAGCCATGGATAAAGGATCTTGCATAGTCAACCATTCTGAACGTGATGAATATCCCTCACTTTGGCCAACCTCAGGAGGTTAATGCATGTGTTAAACTCCTCCTATCATGTTATCATGGAGGATATATGTGTCTCAATAGGTTCTTCATTGTGGATTTGATGCTGATCCACCTCATCACAAGATTGAGTATGCAAGGACCAGACCCTCACTAGTTCTACCCAAGGAAGACATCAGATCTCTCCCTGGAACAATGCTTAGGATTTTAGATGGTTGTGAGTTGTTGTTGTAAGTCAAGTCAAGTCAAGTCCCAAGTCTGTAATGTGATTGACCTATCTATCTGATAATTGGATCTCTACGACATGAGTCCAGAGCCAAGAGTCTGTACAGAGCACTACTGTGTATTATTGAGTCTGTAACTAAAGAATGATTATGAAGATAATATGAAATAGGACTTGAATTTTCAAAATATGATGTTTCTCTATGTATTTTACTTTTGCATTACATTACTTCTTTATGGTTTATAATTTCTACTTGATGGTTCTGTTTTTAATGTTGGTTCACAAAATAAGTAGGTTCGATTCTTAATTACATAAGATTCAGATATGTTCATGTTTCTTGCACAAGATTAGGATGAGTCATGAAGGTTCTATGGATCCTCCTAAGTCTTTTCCTTACCCTTCCCTATCTAATTGTCTCAACAACGCTTTAGGTGAGAATTCTTCTCTTCGAAGGAGATGAAAATGCCAACGCTCTAGACTACTCGGTACCTTTTGTTGGTAACCTGAGAAAGACCTTGGTCTGACCAAACTTGCGCCAACAAAATGGTTCCATTATTGAGACCTGCATTAAAAGGGAACCTGTAGGGATAATGCTTCTGCGGATCCATAGATCTAGTGTTGACCAATGGTGGGAAAGAAACTGTAATGCCTTCAGATGGAAAGAAGAAGAACTGAGGGGAAAATCGGTGGAAGACACTCATGAAGCAATATTTTACTCAGAAAGATCGAGCGACCAATATGATATTTTATGGGTTAAGTTTGCGGAAGAATTTTTCCATTGGATAAAGAGACTCCAAGAAGCTCCAGAGTTCCGAGAATGAGTCAAGAGGATCTGTGCTTGGTACACTGAAAATCTAGTAGCACTTCATAGGCTGGATTGTCCAGTCACACAGGTGATTGATTTCTAGGTCAGTACCACATTAAAAGGATATATTATCGAATTTTCAGCTGAGAACCACCAATCATTTTCATGAGCAGAGGTGATTTTTAGGAAATACATAAGGGGAAGACTGTTGAGAGAAATCCCCCTGTGGGTTAAGGTTTTCTTTATGGAAGAGGGGATGTTGACTATGTTCCTGACTAAGATGGAAGTGTAAACATCCTTGCTTTGGGTAGGGCGAGGCAGGGGTAGAGTCATGGCTTGAGAGAGGGGAAGGGTTCTTTGAAAAATGGGGGGAAAAAAACAAGAAACAGACTTGAGAGATGGGAAATCCTTGAAGAGAGACGTCATAGTTGAGATGTGGTGGCACAGAAAGATCAAGAAAGTAGCAAGACAATCCGAGAAGTTGAGGAAAGAAGGTGGATCAGGAGAATTAGAGGAAAGACATATGGAAGAGTTGCAGAAGATGAGAAGATAAGAAAGACTAGCCAGTCAAAGGTTAAGTGAGAGAGAAGCACCGAAAGAAAGAAGTCCCTAGGCATTTGGACAAGAAGGAGAAGGTGTAGACATAGGAGAGGAAGAAGTCGACATGAATCTTGAAGAGGAAAGAGAATATTTATCCCCGATAACAGGAGAGATCGGGAATCCGACCGAAGCGATCATTCCGGTGGAAGAAAATGAGACCCCCCAGATCAAAGAAAATCACCCCGAAGTCAGTGGCACCAACCTCGAATAACCCATACCCCAAGTGTCTTCTATACAAGCGGTAATTTTGATACTACCTTCTCATATTAGTTATGTTCTAGTACAATTGGTTAGTCAGTCACAACTAGGAAGTGCGAGTATATGGATGATATTGGGATCCTCTGGTAGATTGCAAGTAGGACCGTTAGGGTTTATATTGATACGAACAATAATATCAACAATGGTTGGCCATGCGGGAGGTTCGATTGCCCGATACCTAGAATTTTGGGGTAAGGGGGATGAAGAAGTTGAACAACACTGGTTCTTGTGTGAATCAATCTGGAGATCCAGAGGGACTTTGGATGCAAATAAGTTGGTCGAGTTCCAGACTACCTTGAGAGGTCATGCTCTCAAGTGGTACATGAATATCATTGAGCCAGGAGTGTCAGGAATGCAGGGTCAGGCGTTCACTCTTGGCCAGCTACGAACAAGGTTCATAGAAGAGTTCAAACTACCCTAGTCATAACAACAGGCTCTATCTGAGTTGCATGAGATCCAGCAATGGGAAGGTGAATCAGCATGGGAATACAACCAGAAGTTTAAATATGCTATAGGGAGGTTGGAACATCCAATCCACGAAGAACATCAAAGGGATTGGTACATTTAGGGGTTGTTGCCTCTGACATGGATTCTTCTAACACAACAATGGATAGCCACTTTAACAAATGCATTGGAACAATCTATGAATATTGAAGCCATGGCGGGACACCCTGGGAGCCTAAGAGTGACCAGACCCCCAGCAGGTGCGAATTTGGTGCAACTACAAGGGAAAATATCGACGCTTACAAAAACGATTCAAGAGTTGATGATACCCAAACCAGGATGACCACAAGTCTGGTGCACTGGATGTTACACAAAAGGAAATATGGTGAATGCATGTCCACGAATAAGGGGAATGGGACCCCCTCAGAATCCGATGGTACCCCAACTAGGACCCATTGGAGGAGTTGTGCAAGTGTCTATGAAATTACCATTCCATAACCCCACCCTATATCATGCTTTTCCAGGAGGATAAGCAGCACCAACAATTGAGTATTGTGAAATCTGTTGAATTCATGGGCATGGGCCAAGACAGTGCCCCATTATGCAAAAATATTTGATGGTACCAAATACAGTACACTGTGATTTCTATGCATCTACCACACATACTACCAATCAATGTAGAGCGTTGGATTCACTTGCAAACATGTTAGATCGAACAACAATCAGGTTGAATGAAAACCCTCAGGGACCAAGAAGAGGTCAAGGAGGTGGATCCGAAGGAGACTTCAGAGGAGGAAGAACTGAGGGAAGAGGGACAAGCAGATGTTATAATTGTGATGAGCAAGGTCACATGGCTAGAGACTGTCCTCATCCAAGGTAGCCATGGTGCTCTCATTGTAGAACTAATGGGCACGCAACTGAAGACTTCCTAGAATTAATTTCAAAATGGGAAGATAGATTATGAAAACAAGGAACTAACCTCATCAGTTCAGAAATAAAGAGAGTTATTAAGGGAAAATTTCCCAACCTTAATATCGTTACTCGAGGAGGAGTGAAGACAGGAGTTGATGCTGATACTCTACCTCATATCTAGAAAGAAACACCTAAGGAAGATAGGTATGACCCTCTAAAACAATATTTTTTCTTTAAAGATTCCATAGAAGTATTTCAGAATATTCCTAGCCTTGAGATACAAGAGAAACCCCCACAACCTATTGGGTATCCTAAAATGGAACAAGTCCTTGCTTCACCCCCTACACCCAGAAACCCTGTAGTCATACTGAGACAACCTAAGCAACCTCAAAATGTAGTTGACCTTTGGTTTCAATTGTTCTCTTACATTATGGGGAATGATCAACTAACATAAAAGTTGTGCAATGCGCTATACCTAGTTTTAGGGAACGAAGAACCCCTAGAAGCAAGAATAAGGGATAATATTCCTGAGAAGAGTACTCCGAGAGTGCAAAGAAGAAAAGTACGAACTAGAAAAGAATTCAGACTAGTAGCCCAATTAGATAAATTTGAGATTAAGGAAGTCATGTTGGATCTAGGATCCAATGTGAACATTCTTCCAAAGAAGACCTGGGAAGCCTTAGGAAAACCTAGGCTGACATATTCCCCAATTCTGTTAATAATGGAAAAGTGATACTATATCTTCCCCATTGGAAGACTGGAGAATGTGATAATAGATGTTGCAAGAGTAAAGACAGTGGCTAACTTTGAATTCATCAAGATCATGGGAGATAAGGACCCTTACCCTACACTACTTGTCATTGATTTGGCCTATGAAAACTATGCATTCATCGACTTAAAGAAAGACACCATGACCTTTGAGGTTGATGGAATCAAGGTAGTTCAACCTTTGGATCCATATGTAGGACCTAGGTATACAAAGCCAATAGACAATAATATGGAGGGAGAAGACTTGGACCAACTGTACAACGTAATAGCAGGAACAAGAGACGATTATATAAATCCTACTGCTGATGGATTGGTAAGTTGGAGAAGCATACAATCAACAAACAAAGATTCTGAATTAGCTTTTGACAGTTGGTAACAAGGTTCATACGAAATATTCTCAAGAAGATACACAATTGTCAGAGTAACCAGATGGGTTGGGACCGAATTTAGATAACACCTAGTATACGATGGCACCTTAGAACTAGACAGTTTTCTTCTCAACATGGAGGAAAATTTATTAGAAGATCAAAGAATCTCGGTACTAGATGTATCTTTGTAGAACACCCCTGCTAGATGGTGGGCTAATCATAAATCCTTACTCAGAACTTGGGACTAGGTGAAGCAAGCTATCAAGTATAGGTTCCAGAAGAAGGAGCAACTAGAATCGTAGATGCAGACGGATCTCCAATTTGCACAACTGTTCAATGGAGAATCAGATCCTAGAGTGCATATTGAACAGTGCATGAAAAAGTGGCAAGCTATGGGAATACCCTCTCACTTCTGGGTTTAGGTATTTCCCCACTCTGTAGGTCCAATCCCGAAATCTTGGTTCATACATGAAGAAACCAAAAGATAGACCAACAAATAGAAAACACTGACATCTCATTTTTGCAAGGAATTCCATTTACAAGTAAGTACCCTGAGCTTGAAGTAGTCCTGCAAAAGATCAAAGTATTTTTTTTTACAGATAATGGTAATCGGAAATACGACTTAGTGGTATGTGCCAAACATAGACAAGAACTTTAGACTAACCTTCACCCCTGCCCTCAACTGAGAAACCTATAGATTTCTATCAGATTAGAAGAGATTCAGAAAACCTAGATGACTTAGAGGAATTGAGAAACCTATCCATCAAAGAGACAGAGGGGAACAGAGAAATCCAAAAAACCATACCTAGCCAGACTGATAGTTCCTACAATCACCCATTAAAATTGCACAAAATCTATATAGAGACCATAGAGAAACGCAAGATAGCTATTGTGGGAGACTACTGGGATGACCAAAACAGTCAATAAATACAGATTTTTCTATGGGAATATGAAGATTTGTTCCCAAATACTTTTTTGGATTTGAAGGGAATCAAAGGAGTTATGGGAGAAATGAAAATTGAGTTGAAACCAAGATCCAGGCCGGTGAGACATAGACCATACCATCTTAACCCTAGAGTAAAAGATAAGTTTAAGAAGGAGATAGATAATATGTTAGAAGTAGGACTCATTTTTGCAATAGAAGAAGCACAATGGATCATCCCAATAGTTATTCAAATCAAGAAAGGCACAGAGGATATTAGAGTCTGTGTAGACTACAAAAGCATTAACTCTACCTGTGTGCATGACCCTGTCACAACACCATTTACTGATGAGGTGCTAGAACAGGTTCAGGGGAAGGAAGCATACTCATTCAGAGATGTATTTTCAGGGTATCACCAAGTCAGGATCGCGGAAGAGGACAAAAAGAAGACCACTTTCATAACAAAACGGGGATCTTTCACATACAATGTGATTCCATTTGGTTTAAAGAATGCCCATGCAGGTTTTTCCAGGATTGTAATAGAATCTTTTAAAGAGTTCATTCACAAATTTATAGAAGTCTATATGGATGATTGGACAATATATAGCCTCCTCAAGGAACATGTAGCACTGTTGCGACTAATGTTTGACAGATGCAGAGAATTGCAGATCTCATTGAATCTCATAAAGTGTATCTTCTGTGTACCACATGGGAATGTTTTGGGACACATAGTCTACCAAGAAGGATTATTGGAAGACCTAGCCAAAGTTACGGTCATTGTGAATATGCCACCACCTAGGAGTGCTAAATAGTTGTGCTCCACTCTGGGACATACAGGTTACTATCGTAGGTTCATCCGAAGATATGCCAACATCACTGCACCTCTCAAAAACCTATTGAAAAAGTCAGAAATGTTCCAATGGACTCCAGAATGTGAAAAATAATTTGAGACACTCAAGGAGAAGCTCAACACATCACCGATTCTGATATTCCCAAACTGGGAGAATGAATTTCAAGTCCATGTTGATGCTTTAGGAATTTCCTTAGGAGCTATTTTAACACAACCTGAAATTGGCACTATGGATCATCTTATCTATTTTATGAGTCGGTAGTTGTCGCAAGAAGCACACAACTACACAACAATAGAAAGGGAGGGCTTAGCCATGATTTATCCTTTGCAAAAATTTAGACATTATTTGTTAGGTTCTCATTTCAAGTTCTTTACTGATCATTCTGCATTGAAATATCTAGTTAAAAAACCTATGTTGGAAGGGAGAATTTGTAGATGGTTGTTGTTATTTCAGGGATTTTCCTTTGAAATTATCATTAAGCCAGGGAGATGCAATGTAGGACCTGATCACCTATCCATATTAGAATCAGGGGAAAGTGGTGGAGTAGTAGACGATCAGCTCCCAGATGTAGGCATGTTCTGGGTTGAGGCCATACCAGAGTACCTGGAGGACATAACAGTCTTCTTAAGTACATGGGTCTGCCCAGAAACATATTCCGCAACCTAGAAATGCCACATGGTTGTTAGAGCAGTAGACTACCAGTTGATCGTCAAACAGTTGTATAAACTAGGACTAGACAATATCCTTAGAAGGTGTGTCTTGGATCATGAAAGACAAGGTATACTCTGGGAATGCCACAGTGGAGTTGCAGGAGGTCACGAAGGAGGGAAGGCCACTTCACATAAATTTCTACAAGAAGGAATTTGGTGGGAAACACTCTTCAAGGATGCAAAAGTATAGGCTAGATCATGTGATGTCTGTCAATGAGTGGGTAAGTTGTCACACCAAGATGAATTACCACTGCAACTAGTTATAGCTCTATAAGCATTCGAGAAATGGGAAGTTGACTTCATTGGACCAATCAAATACACAGCCAAGCATTCAAAGGCTAGGTACATCATCACCGCAATTGACTACCTTACACACTGGGTTGAAGCAACAGTTGTTCATGAATGTTTGACCAATACTGCTGCGAGGTTCATCTTCGAGAATATTATCACTTTTTTTGGATGTCCTAGGAGCCTAACCAATGATCAGGGAGCTCATTTCATTAGTAGCACTATAGCAACGCTTACAACATATTTCCTGAACCAACATCACAAAAGAATCCCCTACCACCCACAGGCCAATGGAACAGTCGAAGCCTTCAATAATATTCTGGAAAGAGGGTTGACCCTAAATTGCACCAGACATGCATACTTGGCATCATGACATCTTACTTGCTGTTTTTTCCAAGCCATCATTGAACAACTCTTTTAAAAAAACATTTTTTTAAGGTGTACACGCCCTGCACCACTACTTCCCACATACACACACTTGTTGCACCATTACAGCCCGCGTACACTCACAAAAAGCATGAAAAATAAAAATTGCAAAGGGATACGAGCTTTTGGGTTGTTACCAAAATTTTTGACTGTCCACAGTAGGTCACCCAACCAGATAACTATCCTTTTGGACTATAAAAGAAGGTGTTAGGGTCCCATTTCAAAAAAAAATCATAGGAGAATCTTGAGAGCAAATAAACTCTGGCCATTTCAATATTCCCCCTTTGCCCCAATATTTTGCAACCACATTGTGAGTGTGAGCCATAATTCCTTTTTCAGCCCCTTTTTCCTCCATTGCAAACCCTTGCCATTTTCCTAGAGAGAACTAAATAGGAGAAAGAACATGTGGAAGCAGCTGGTGCATGGTGAAGAAGATCCCAGGACTGATTTCGAGGAGCAGTTGTCAGTCTCATATTGTAACCGACTTTGTGAGATTAATATAAAGAAATACTTTTTTCCGTCCCGCCAAATGATGTCTTCAATCTTCATGATTTATTTGTATCTTTGTTATGATATATAACCCACTAATACATATATAGAATGCATGCTTGTAGTTTCTTTGGCGAATGCAGGTTGGCCTTAGGAGGAGATCTTCAATCGAGAAACAATTGAGAGAAAAGGGATCGACACCGGACGTGGAGTTTAAGGTGGGCTTACCAGATCCCTATAATTTATTTTTTATGTATGGTTGTGGGGTAATGACGGGATAGTTGTTAAAAGTAGGAGACCTTAGACGGTTATCTCTGCCTGCACTTTAGAACCTTGGTGTAGTCTGTAGGGGGGTTTTCCCTCTATAGCATAATTGGCGACCATACTAGGGAAACCTTTAGGGTTTTTTCAGGATATTCTTTTTGGGTGATTTAACTGGTTTAATTGCATTTTTTTTTAGTTTATGTAAGTGTCTAAGTCTTTAAGGGATTCTGGTATTTCATACCAGTACTCCCTACCTTGTCATATTGATTGTTGTTTTCATTTTTCTGGGAAGTTACAGAGGTGTACGCGGCTTGTAGTGGGTCTGCACGCATACGTACGTGTCCTGACTTTAGATAGCCCGCATAGATATGCAGGTTGTTGAAGTGTCAGTAGCATGCCTGTGTTGAGAAAATATTTTTTAAAGAAGAGGTAGTCATCCTCTTCCATGTCAGAAGTCATACTTCTTAGGGTTTTTCTTGATCTAGTCATCATCTCTGTTATAAAAGTATGTAGCCTAGGTCTGACTTTAGTATAGCTTTTGCTTATCAAAGGTTTCTTGTGTTTTCTTTATTAGGTTTTTTGGATGAGTTTGTGGGTCGGTTCTGATCTGACTTTTTGGTATTATCAGTGACTCCCTGTGATAGACAATGGGCCAAAATTCATTTCTTGGTCTTGTCTTGTCTTCATTTTTCCCTTTTTTGCTTTAGAAGAAAAGAAAAGAATTATTTTTCAAATATCTTATTTTGAAGCATAAAATAATAAAAAAAAGTTTTTTCATTTCTTTGTTTGGTAAAAGTAGTTTAGGTTAGTTTCTTTATTTACCAAGGAAAAAGAAAGTTTTCATAAGTTCTTTATTTGAATGCTTAGAAAATTAAGTGGCTCGTAGTCCAGCGAAATCTTGTTTTAAGTTTTTCTTTTCAAAGATCTGAGAAAAATAGTTACGAAAAGTTTGGTTAAAGAGTTTAAATTGGCAAATCTTTATTTGTGAAGAAGTAGTTTGTTTCCAGTTTCATCTCATGCTCTTCTCTTTCATCTCTTAAAGAACATCACTTGTTTCACTTCCATTCCCTTTGAATTAAGAAAACCACTAAAATTAACGCTCAATTAAAATTTATTAGACTTTGTGTTTGTAGGGTCCATCAATTTAGTCTAGGCTAGAGCCTTGATTTAGCATTGGAGAGGAAACTCTTCAAGGCTACAAAAAAAAACATAAGAGTCTATACTAGGGAGTGCTTAAAAGTCCAGTAACCATGAAATTTATTCGGGAAAACCTCCTAACACAGGGGCTAAATATGAGGTCGCGTGCGAAAAGGTAGCATAGATAACCCCTCCAAAGTCGGACCAAGCGTAGTGGGGAATGCATATAGAGGGCTTATCTTGGGATTTCGTTGATCGCATTTGCCACGGATCTTCATGGGTCTCAAATCCATTCGAGGTCCTCAATCATCTTTCAAAACACTTTATTTTGATACCCTTGATAGGTTTGGGGCTTGATAACCTGCTCATTACGGTCCACCCGACTATTGACTGTACCCGCCTGGTGACTGTTCGTGCACTGGCAACCTAGTTGCCTTTATCTTAGTGCCTTACACATGTGGTTGTGGGGGTATACCGTGGTACCTAGGGTAGACATCTGGCCATGCTTTGTAGAGTATACCTAGAGGGTTCTTCTGTATTCGATTTGCACTTGCACCGATAAGTTTCTCTAGTGTTGGCTGGTGTAACTGTTCTTCCAACTAGCTAGTGATCTGCTTCTCTTATCTCATAGGAGATTTTTCTAGTGTTTGATGGTATTTAACATTAATAGA
>SNQJ01S0015878.1:98332-136095 GCA_010110895.2 Picea sitchensis | reverse complement strand
GTTGATATATGAAGATGCAACCAATGAAGATATTTTCTTTCAATGAAAACTATCTATGGGAGAGAAAATAGATTTCCTTTTTTGCAAAATTAAATAGAAAACAACAATATCACATTCCAATAATTCCCATAAATCCAAAAGAATATTAGATCCTAAAAGAAAACAAGAAACACACCAATGCACCCAAAATCTATCCCTATATTATTATGCAATGCAAAATTTTTGTTTCACTAATGAAGATAATGGAAACTAAAATGCATCACACAAACATATAAAACTGAAAATAAACAAGGCTATATGACATTGGCAATTATCACTTTTCACGTGCCAATGTAGATACTTGAAGCATGCCTAAAAATTCAAAAAATAGCTATGCAAAGAAATACCTTCAAATGATCACTGCAAATGAAAAGTAAAACCCACTACACAACCAGATTTGCAACAACAAGAAAAAAAAATATGCCTACTTAACTACTCACCAGGCTAACTCACACAAAGTATCAAAAAAATGATAAAATCAATATGCCATTCTTAGATCCATTTGTAAAAACCAAAGAAAAGTGAGGAATTTATCAAGGACTCTTAGAACTAGTCAAATCTTGGAAAAAACACCATGTAGGGAAAGTCTCGGGTTGCTAGTGAGCAACAAGCGAAAATTCACTAGGTAGTCACAGCTTGTCAAAGAGAAAGGTGTAACCAAACACATCTATTAGAAAAACATAAGAGACAGTGGCACAAAAAAATATTTCTTAGCAGATTTAGCCTAGATCTAAGAGACCTTTTGGTTTCAAGGACCCGGACAGGGACAACAAATAATACCAAGATATGAAGCACTTTCATAATTCAAAAACAACTAGGGGAACTTATAAATCTGTTGGATTACTGAGAGGGGGGGTGAATCAATAATGAACAACTTACATTTCTTTTAACCACGATTTATATTCCTTTAACTTATTTAACAATGTTGATAAGTTCATCATCAATATATCATTACATCATAACAATAGCATCTATCAGTGCATAATAAACAATCATAAACACATCCACACAATACACAATACACTAGTATTTTATGAGGAAACCCAATGTGGGAGAAAACCACAAAATTATTTTCTTATATGTCAAAGAATTGCATTGAAGGAAGCACCAACTTTCAATTCTCTAGCTCCAACTGGAAGGAGTCTCCAACCCCCTAGATTCTTAGGCTCCAACCTGAAGGAAGCTCTAACTCCCTAATTCTCTAGCTCAAACCAGAAGGAGGATCCAACCTCCTTAGTTCTCTAGCTCCAACCGGAAGGTGGCTACAACCACCTATTTCTCAGGCTCCAACCTGAAGGAAGCTCCAACTCCTTGATTCTCCCAAACCAACCAAAAGGAGGCTGCAACCCCCATTCCTTTTCCTGTCCTACTGCCCTGAAAAATAAATGTCAAATGTGAACACCATGTCACTATCACAGAATCAATCATTTCCACTGTCAAATTGTACTAACAATGTATCACAACCTATACCAACCTTATTCAAATATTTCCTATAGATCTGTGACCTGTATACTCTACAAAATGCGGGTACCCATGCCCTTCTTAACTACAACTCATGGATTTCTGCATCTATCCTCACTACAACTCATAGACTACCACAAACTCACCTAGTCTCACTGTCACTGTCTCTGCTTATGTCAAACTATCACTGCAGAACCTGTCAAGTCAACCTATACCAGAAACCTGTAACAACCTGTACCAAAACATCTATACCAAATAACATGTACCAACAATCTGTAACAATAATCTCATCAACCAAACCAAATCCAATCGTTAGGACCAATCACCAAACAACTTTCAATTATATGTGCAATATCACCAAGATGTGCATAAAAAAAAACTACTCATAACAACTCACAACCATCACTTACACATGCCTCTACAAAGCATGTACCAATCACAACCAAGTACAAACCCCACAACAAGTGCATCAACCATGCACAAAAACATACTCCAAGCTAACCAACAAAGGGCCTCTAGCAATACATCATACCATCCATAAACTGAAAACCATAAGCCCTTGCATTAAACCATATGTCAAAACTTCACTGTTATATATCCTTAAACATGTACCACTCATAAGAAAATCATATAACAAGACTACTAACAAGTGTCTCTCACAATGCACCACGAGATATACCAATAAAACCTAGCCAAATGCACCAACAACGTGCCTCAACAGATCTACCTCAAATCATACTCTATAGTAGATACCATTCATCCAAGAGGACATATACCAAACCTCACAAATTCATTCCTCAAGCATTCTCCACAACATCACTGAGACATAACTTCATAAACATATAGACATACCTTTACACTCTGTAACTGACCTGATGCTTAAAACCTCAAACCAATAGACCTGTAGTCTCTCCTCAGATCTTGCAACCTGGAACAAGTATCTTCATCCTTTCCATTTCTACAGATCTGTGCTTTCAATTTCTACATCTCGCGGGTATCCATGATTTCCTCCACTATGTCCCACAAATTTCCACACTTCTCTTTTCCTGCAGCTTGCATATAACCTCTAAAACCCTGTTTCATTCACTTTCTTTGCAGCTACTAAACTTCTATTCCTTCATACTTTTGTTGCCTCAAACCTACGCTTTCTAGGATTTTTCAATGTATACCTGAAAATAACCTTTCACAAAATAGATATTCAATAATGTTCAATAGGTAGGTAGGTGCTAATAGGAATCCTTTTCTCTCTTATTTATATTTTTCCAAGTGTCTTCCTCTAGAAGTTTCCTTGTAACTGTTTTACCTCTTTCTCCATATTCTAGGGCTAACCCACTTTCTTATTGTAACTAACTTTCCTTAAATAGTAAAAACATAAGTCCTTTACCCTTCTTGTTTCAACCACTTCATTATTTAATTCATTTCTTTTACAACCACTTTGACTAGGAAATCTTATTTACAACTTTCTAGAATCTCTGACTTATTGTTGACCTTCTAGGGGCTTATAGATTACTCTGAGGGGTCTTCCAACTTCTCAAGGACATATCTCCCTAACCGTTAGGAACTATGTGACATACCACATATCACCGAAATGGCATCACATGTAATATCCATCCATAATAGTCTTATTTGCATATTCACTAAGCTTCATACCTCTATACCTCAAACAAACTTGGGTCCCTTACCCATACCTTTGTGTTATCGGACTTCCCTACCGGACTTCTCCAAGGGTTGACATCGATCTGCAAGATCACTCTCCAAGGGTTCACATCAATGACAACCAACAATACAAACCAACTTTCCAACAAAAACTAAGGAAGAATGGTTAGATTATTCTCCAATGGATTTACCAATTATTTTGTATAATTATCACCCCTCCATATACACTATCACTCTCACTAATTTGTCCAAGATTCGTGAAAAATTATGGATATATCACTAGTGGTTTCCTATAATTTGAAGTACACACACTCTAGTTATGTTAAAAGAGGAGAGGGAAAACATATCATTTGCTAATGGTTTTCCTATCACTTCTCGTGGTGATGAAACTCCCACTCCTCCCTTGAAGAGTGAAAAAGTGGTTGATCTGGTTCCATCATTGGTCGATCCCACTCCTCTGAAGATTGCCAAAGTGATCGATCTGGTTCCACCTTCAGTTGATCCCACTCCTCCCTTGAAGAGTGCAACCAAATTGGTCAATCTGGTTCCACCACCATTCGATCCTACTCCTCATTCAAAGAGTGAGGATGTCGCTCAGGTCTACCTCATTAATATTGATTCACCCGAACCAGGGAGAACTCATCCCATCCCGATGGCACCCCCTTCGAGTAATAAAATGATTTAAATCAATTGGAATCATTTTACAGAACCTCGTCTTCCCTCTTACGTGCCTTTCCAAATTACCGTGCAGGTTTGTGATAGGAATGTTCTTAACACTATGATAGACAAAGGTGCTTCTTTTAGCATCTTATCCATGAATGCTTGGTAATATTTTGGTTCACCACAGCTTGCGCCCATGACTCGGAATCTGTTGACCTTTGATATAAGTGTTAGTCGACCTTTGGGGATCCTTCCTAAGTTTTTGGTTACTTTGGGAGGAAAAACGGTCTGCGTCGATGTGATGGTAGTTCACAACCCCTTGGACTTTAACCTACTCCTTGGGAAAGACTATGTCTATGTTATGAGATATTTTGTGTCCACTCTCTTTTGAGTGATGTATTTCCCTCACAATGGAAACATAGTAATGATCGACCAACTTTCATTCATTGACTCTCATCTGATGGTCAACTATCCCCCTTCCCTTAACAGTCCATACATGTCAGTGATGTATGCCCCGCCGTGGTTCAATTATGTAATGACCTTCCCCATGCGTTCAACCCCGCATGAAAGGGAATCTCTCCCTTCTCCTAAATTAGATCTGGTAGTTGACATGGTCATCTCTTTGATAGGGATATTATAGCCAGATCTCCCTACCCTTATCGAGGTCATCAACATGTATTCCTTCTAGAGTGTTTTTCTTCCATCTAGAGAAGATCTCTTAGAAGCCATGAATGAAATTTGTCCCTTGACATATATTTCTTCTAGAGAATTTTCTTCTTGGAAGCCATGATCAAGAAGAAGCCACGAGCATAGTTTTCTTCTCTGTAGCAAGCTCATTAAAAAATGAAATAGAAATCTGGTGATTGAAACCAGAGCTACAAGCATAGTTTTGGCTTCTCTATGGTAAGATTGTTAAAAAATGAAATAGAGGTCCAGAGAATAGTTATTTTCCTGTGTCATGCTCGTTAAAAAATGAAACAGTCACCTCTCCCATCAAGTCGAGTCTTTATCTAGATCTTGTAGATATTGAGTCAAGTCTTTTGCTAGATTTCATAGATGTCGAGTCGAGTCTTTCGTTAGGTCTCGTACTTGAACCTTCCTTTTATCCACCCTTATCCCTTTTATCCATCTAGTATAGAAATTAGTGAAAACCTCAAAGTCGGTGAATGAAATGAAGCTTGGGGGAGGAACATCTCCAACATTTGATTATCATTCTGGAGTTAAGCCACTAGCTCTTCAAGTTGTGGGAAGAGTACCAACCATCCATGGGTATCCCAACCTATGGAAATCACATTGGGAATTTACAAGCATACATTTAATTTTGTTTCAAGCTTGCGTAAAAATGAAACCAATATGGAGCTTAGTCTTTGTTCTTTCTCATGCTCATAAATACATGAGAATGTGACTGAGTAAACTTTTATCACTTTTTTGGACTCGTAAGGGTTATACGTAAAAGGAACCCCCTAGAGTCTTTTTTAAGCGCTTTTCAGACTCTCTAAACATGAAAGATTGTCGAGTGATCTTGCATCCTTTCACACTCGTTAAAAGTTTTTGAAAGGGCATCTCTTGAGTAGTGGTTTATCTCTTTTTCAGACTTCGGAGACTAAAATTACGAAAAAGGATAACCCTAGAGTCGACTTTAAGTTCTTTTCAAACTCTCTAAACATGAAAAACCACTGATTTTTTCTTCTCTTAACTCACTAAAATCACACATTGAAGGGCCCATATGGGATCAAACCCATACTTCTTCCAGTTCATTTAAAAAAGGAAGAGGAACTTACCAAAGGTGAGTTATATTGAGCATTTTTTACCCTCATTGATCTTGTTAAATTAAAAAGAGGTACTCATCTATCTGGGTGGGGGGAAAATTGAAGGAAGTGGGTCTAGTTTTTTAGAATAATTTATGGCAGATTTTGTCTCCCTTGAAAATGGCACCTATTTGCGTCTCATCTTACAGTTGGGTAATCTACTTGTCTCTGATTCATACCAATTCCATGTGTCGCCATACTTTTTCTTCAAGTCGAAGAGTACTCTTATTTTCGTCACATTAGATTCTTGGTACTCATCGAGTCAATGTTGTCAAGTCAGTTGTCGTGCCTCATCATGTTCAAGGTAAGTTTCACTTCAAACCATCCATCTGCAGTATTGCCAGTTTCCATCTCTCGTGTCAGTTCATACTCATTCGATTCACCATCTTACATCACTTTCCTATTTCAATTTTGTGTCATTGATGGGGGATACATCAAGGCCCTCCTTCGATGAGTCTTTTCATGTCAACTTCAACACATCATCCAAGATTTAGAATTAGAAACTAGTTAGTACCTTGGGATCTTCATGACTCAATGGAAGGCCTCCTCACCTCCGACAGTAGGTTTACATCATTGACCTCTGATCGAATGATTCCATGAATGTTTGACCTCATCTAATTTATTCACATTCATTGGAATGTACTAGGGTACCTTGGGATTCATTGACATCATTGGTGATTTCCCTCGCACTTGTTAACGGTTTATCTCAATGACCGGTAATCAAGTGGTTTCTACCATGTTCGACATCAAAACATCTATTCACATGGATATATTTGTACAACATCGGGATTGGGACAAAGACCCTGGGTTGAGAATTCACTATGTTAAACTAATTTTCCCAGGATGCGAAGGAGATCATTTGATCATGATGATGTATAGACTGCCACATAGATCCACATTGTATTGGTTTGTGGCTATGTTTTATCATCTCGTAGTTTCACTATGTATTTTTCGTGGCTACGATCAGTTCATGTCGTGGAGGTATGGATCCACATTGTATATTTGGTGGCCATATCCTTAGTCAATATTTTTCATGGATCCGTAGTGTATTGGTTGGCGACCGTTCTTTGAGTCATCTCGTATTCCAAACATAGGTATGCCTACCTCAAAAATGGAAACTTTTTTTAATATTGTTTGATGTTTGTTTGCAACTTCTTCCAATTTATCCAACTCCACACCCTTTCATTAAAGATTTGTAAATTGTTTCGGCCATCATTCTCTCTTTTGACCTCACACTTTAGAGGGAATTCTATTACACATGAAATTTGCACACCTAGGTACCTCGCCCTAAGTGTCGTAAGTGTCATATAAGTGTCTCATACACCTTGACATCATGGAATAACATATGTCACAATCCCTAGTCAATGTGGAGGAGAGATATATTACATGAAGGCCAAAATACCAAGTACACATGAATTATTATTAATATTCATGAAAAAGAAATTAATTAAGTGTGAGAATCCACCTCACATTTGGTTTCCTATTTTTTAGGGAAGGTGGAGGATCTCATGGATGGTTGAAATATTTCCTCTTTAAAATCCTTGAGAGATATTTCCTCCCTAAAATCCTTAAGAGATATTTTCTCCCTAAATATCTTAGAGATCCCATTTTAGTGGATCTGATGAGTGATCCTCTCCATGGTGGTTAAGCCTCCAAATACTGTATAATGAGGGATTTCCATTGAGAAAGGGGAATGGAAGAGATTTGAGGTATCAAACCTATGGTCTTGGGAGAAATCTTTAGGATATCGAACCTATGATTTTGGGATCTTTGTGCAAGAGATGGATGAGGAGGACTTGGGGAAGTTGTTGCAACTACATCTACAGTCTGTAAGTATTTCTTTAAGAGTTATCATTAATATATTACTTGGACTATTTCCTTCTAACCTATGTCTCTTTACATATGTTTGCCTTATATATGGATATGATTAGACTAATATTATAGAGTAGAGTAGGATTTCTTTGTCTTGTTGTCCATTGCATTGCAGGTGTCAAACAATGCTAAGGAGCTCAGAGATCAAGCTCAAGTTGGAGCAGCGAGGAGAAACATCGGAATAAGGTGCATCACACTTTCTTCCTTCTCCTTCTATTTTTGATTAGTTAGTTAGATTCAAAGGAATTCTAGTGTCAATTTGCACTTTTTTGTCTTATTATAGGGTCTAGAGTCCAAGGGGATATTCACCTGTTCGCAGGGGGATTTTCCTACAACAGAAAGAGAAAATAGTTTTCCTTTTTCGCAAAATTAAATAGAAAACAACAATATCACATTTCAATAATTATCATCAATCCAAAAGAATATTATATCCTAAAAGACAACAAGAAACACACCAATGCACCCAAAATTTAGCCCTATATTATTATGCCATGCAAAAATTGTGTTTCACTAATGAAGATAATGGAAACTAAAATGCATCACACAAACATATAAAACTAAAAATAAACAAGGCTATATGGCATTGGTAATTATCAATTTTCACGTGCCAATGTAGATACTTGAAGCATGCCCAAAAATTCAAAAAATAGTTATGCAAAGCAATGCCTTCAAATGATCACTACAAATGAAAAGTAAATCACACTACACAACTAGATCTGCACCAATAGGAACAAAATCTATGCCTACATAACTACTCACTAGGCTAACAAAGTATCAAAAAAATGATAAATTCAATATGCCATTCCTAGATCCATTTGTGAAAACCAAAGGAAGGTGAGGAATTTATCAAGGACTCTCAGAACTTGTCAAATCTTGGAAAAAACACCCTGTAGGGGAGGTCTTGTGTTTCTAGTGAGAAAAACAAAACCATTCACTATGTAGTCACACCTTGTCAATGAGAAAGGTGTAACCAAACATGTCTATTAGAAAAACAGAAGAGATCGTGGCCCAAAAAAATATTTCTTAGTAGATTTAGCCTAGATCTAAGAGACCTTTTGATTTCAAGGACCCATATAGGGACAACAGATAGTACCAATATACCAAGCACTTTTATAGTTCAAAAAAAACTAGAGGAACTTATAAAACTGTTGGATTACTGAGAGTGGGGGTGAATCGGTAATGAGAAATTTACATTTCTTTTAACCACAATTTATATTCCTTTAACTTATTCTATAATGTTCATAAGTTCATCATAGATATATCATTACATGATAAACAATAACATGCATCGGTGCATAATAAATAATGATAAACACATCCACACAATACATAGTATACCAGTATTTTACGAGGAAACCCGATGCGGGAGAAAACCACAAAATGTTTTTCTTATATGTCAAAGAATTACATTCAAGGAAGCACCAACTTCCAATTCTCTAGCTCCAACTGGAAGGAGGCTCCAACCCCCTAGTTTCTCAGGATCCAACCTGAAGGAAGCTCCAACTCCCTAATTCTCTAGCTCCAACCAGAAGGTGGCTCCAACCCCCTTAATTCTTCTGCTCCAACCGAAAGGTGGCTACAACCACCTAGTTCTAAGGCTCCAACCTGAAGGAAGCTACAACTCCCTGATTCTCCAGAACCAACCAGAAAGAGGATGCAATCCCATTTTCTTTCCCTGTACTAACACCCTAAAAAATAAATTCCAAATGTGAACAACCTGTCACTGTCACAGAATCAATCATTGCCACTGTCAACTAGTACTAACACTCTATCAAAACCTGTACCAACCTTCTTCAAATATTTCCTATAGATCTGTTACCTGCTCACTCTACAAAATGTGGGTATCCACGCCCTTCTTAACTACAACTCCTGGATTTCTGCATCTATCCTCAATACAACTCGCGGACTACCAAAAATTCACCTAGTCTCACTGTCACGGTCTCTGCTTCCGTCAAACTTTCACTATAGAACCTGTCAAGTCAACCTGTACCAGAAACCTGTAACAACCTGTACCAAACAATCTATACCAAATAACATGTACAAACAATAGGTAACAATAATCTCATCAACCAAAACAGATCTAATCACCAGGACCAATCACCAAACAACTCTTAATTATATGTGTAATATCACCAAGATGTGAAACAAAAAAAACTACCCATAACAACTCACAACCATCACCCACACATGCCTCTACAAATCATGTACCAATCACAACCAAGTACAAACCTACACCACAACAAGTGCATCTACTGTCCATAAAAGCATACTCCAAGTTAACCAACAAAGGGCCTCTAGCAATACATCATACCATCCATAAATTGAAAACCATAAACCCTTGCATCAAACCATACGCCAAAACTTTACTACAATGTATCCTTAAAAATGTACCACTCATAAGCCAATCATATACCAAGAATACAAACAAGTGTCTCTCACAATGCACCACAAGATATACCAATAAAACCAAGCTAAATGCACCAACAATGTGCCTCAACATATCTTCCTCAAATCATACTCTACAACAGATACCATTCATCCAAGAGGGCATATACCAAACCTCACAAAGTCATTCCTCAAGCATTCTTCACAACATCACTAAGATATATCCTCATAAACATATAGACATACCTTTAAACTATGTAACTGACCTGATGCTTCAGATCTCAGACCAACAGACCTGCAGTCTCTCCTCAGATCCTGCAACCTGGAACAAATATCTTCCTCCTTTCCATTTCTACAGATTCATGCTTTCCCTTTATACATATCGTGGGTATCCATGCTTTCCTCCACTATGTCCCACAGATGTCTGCTCTTCTCTTTTCCTGTAGCTTGTGGATAACCTCTGAAACCATGTTTCATTCACTTTCTTTGCAGCTACTAAATTTGTTCCTTCAGACTTTTGCTTCCTCAGGCCTACACTTTCTCGGATTTGTCAATGCATACCTGAAAATAACCTTTCACAAAATAGAAATTCAATAATGTTCAATAGGTAGGTAGGTGCTAATAGGAATACATTGCTCTCTTATTTATATTTTTCGAAGTGTCTTCCTCTAGAAGTTTCCTTGTAACTATTTTACCCCTTTCTCCATCTTCTAGGGCTAACCCACTTTCTTGATGAAACTAACTTTCCTTAAACAGTAAACACATAATTCCTTTACCCTTCTTGTTTCAACCACTTCATTATTTAATTCATTTCTTTTACAACCACTTTGACTACAAAATCTTATTTACGACTTTCTAGAAACTTTGACTTATTGTTGACCTTCTAGGGGCTTCTAGATTACTATGAGGGGTCTTCCAACTTCTCAAGGCCATATCTCCCTAACCGTGAGGAACTATGTGACATACCACATATCACCAGAAATGGCATGACATGTAATATACATCCATAATAGTCTTATTTGCATATTCACTTACCTCCATTCCTCTATACCTCAAAAACACTCGGGTCCCTTACCCATACCTTTCTGCTACCGGACTTCATTTTCGAACTTCTCCAAGGGTTGACATCAATCTACAAGATCACTCTCCAAGGGTTGACACCAATGACATCC
Source organism: Picea sitchensis (assembly GCA_010110895.2). Classification (NCBI taxonomy): domain Eukaryota; kingdom Viridiplantae; phylum Streptophyta; class Pinopsida; order Pinales; family Pinaceae; genus Picea; species Picea sitchensis. The sequence goes on along the minus strand of SNQJ01S0015878.1, from coordinate 125,042 downwards.
AACTATCTATCCAAACCAACTTTCCAACAAAAACCAAGGAAGAATGGTTACATTAGTCTCCAATGGAGTTACCAATTATGTTGTATAAGTATCACCCCTGCATATACATTAGCACTCTAACCGATCTTCCCAATATTCGTGAAAAATTATGGATATATCCCTAGTGGTTTCCTCTAATTTGAAGTACACACACTTTAGTTATGTTAAAAGAGGAGAGGGAAAACATACAATTTGTTGATGGTTTTCCTATCACTTCTCATGGTGATGCAAGTCCCATATCGTCTTGCTTGCACCGACAACCTATCACTTGAACACAAGACAACAACCAAACACTTGTTGGAAAAAATTTAAGCATACAGAGGAAAATTATGTGTCAAATATAATAGACCTTTCTCAAACAAAGACAAATCTTCCAATATAATATATGAAACACACATAGATCACACCAAATTGGAGGGGAAAACCATACATCTATATTGATCGAGGGAAAAGTACATTAAGTGATACTTTAATACTTGTTGAAGCACTCCCCCATCTCCAAGCTCCTAGATACTTCCTTCCTTAGCCTTCTTCCATAAGGATATTTGAGCTTTGAAGGTTATAGAAATATCTCCTAGTCTATTTTAGCAGCATAAGCTTGTCTTGAATTTTCTTGAGATTTTATTTACCTCTTGACTTGGCCTTATTTTATAGATTGAGGGAAGATATTCTAGAGATAGTTTCAAATCTTGGAACTTGATGAACAATAGATCGTGCACAAGTTCCAATCTCATGAAGCATCACGACCAACCTATCACGATCTAATATCCTCAAAATTCCTCAATTTTAGAATATTTAAGAGGCAATCGCTTGTCGCAAAAGGGAAACTAGCGATGAGACACATATTGAAAGAGGGAAACTAGAGATTGGTCATGGCTTGGAAGAGGGAAAAGTGTGACCGTGCACAAAAATAGGGATTTTTTAATGCTGACAAGTATTTTCTAGAAGGATGACATTAGTGGGTTCATGATGAGGTCGAGGGTGGAAAAGAGAGGTATGAGAGTCCTAGATGCATGGAATATTCATTAAATATCTAAAGAATATGTTTCTTCCCTCCACCATTTTGAGGGACCCTTAAACCATAACTTGTTCTCGAAAATTGTAATGATGCACATAACTCCATTTAGAGGCTAAATATCCCCTTTAGAGGCCATGTTTTTTTTGTGCGCCTTAATTCCTATGATATTCATTTATGGCCTAAGACATAAGCTCCCCCCCAACCATATTCATGACCTCGAAAACCATACCATGTTCTAAGAACTTCATAATATCATCAATATCCCCACTCGCACATTATCTATATGCTCAAGAGGTCATCTATAGCGGATCAAGGTGTCATTCTTGAACCTTAATGGTGTAATTCCTAGGTTTCCTCCTTCAAAGATGTCTAGGACCCAAACTATCATGTGCCTAATATAAAAAATCCCTTAATGGTACCTATATCCTTAGTCAAAGGAATGGATAAGATTGAGAGGTCTTGCATGGTAGTTCAAGGTGATTTTTATAGACATGTATTTCAAAAATATTACTCTAGGATCCTGCAATACCCCGATTTGGAGTCCCCATATTGATAATTTATTTTGTTTATTTGATGAAAGGTCAAAGTGACCAAACAATTAAAAGAGGCCGAAGTGCCTATGAAATGTAATACTTTGAACATTGCAAATAATAAAATACATCATTGGTTGCAAGACAGATAAGGACAAGATTTATAGGGGGATATGATTCCACAAGAGAGGGTCTAAAGGGGCTAAGACATTTCATTATATTTTATTTACCCATATTGGTTTTAATTGAGAAAAGTGGTTACATCAGCTTCTTGGGGAAAGACCATGTGGTTCTTGATTTTCAAGTAAATATATAGACCCCTCTTATGGGATGTTTGGGGGTTCACTCTTTTCACTCTTTCATTTGGTTTTTCATTCATTATTCCTCCTTCGTTCTTGTTATTGGTTGGGACATGAGAACAAATTTCTTAGGAAAGAATCAAATGTTTTGTTGGTTCTAGTAATCATCGATGTATGTCGGCCATGGATTAGTGCATGTATGCTCGATATGCATTGGCATGTGCTAAACATTGTTCACAGCTGCAAATCCTAAGAGTCCCAACATGGAGATTCTTGAAGAGATGCACTACGACCCTGTAAAGAAGTGCACATCCTAAGGGAATGTGTGGTAGTGAAGGGGGTTCATTGTCTTTTGGTGGTGCAGAATGGAGAGAAGAGAGTTGGTGTACTTTGGATTGATGTGTGTTGAGAAACCTATGAGAGATTGAGTGTTAACTGGTTTGGGAAGCTAAGAGTCGCTTTGGAACCCATCCTTGTGGATTCATAGCCCTGGCTCGGGGGTGACCTGCTATTGAGAGTTGGAAAAACAATGTCTAACATTGGGTGGAACATCCTTGGTTTGTAACCAGTTGGTGATTGGTTTTATTAAAGATAAGTGGTATCTATCATGGTTTTCTCTACTTGTATATTTGTTCTCGTTGTGTATTAATTATTATCTTTGAGATATGTATTTTTAATGTGCTTTCGTGCTAGTTATTGATGTGCATGGCATGGAGTGGTTGTGTATGCTACAAGTCCAATCACCACATTCACTCCCATGACCATGTTAAGGGTCTTGAGACTCATAACTAGTTCTCAAAATATTCTAACAATTCTTGTATCCTTACTTAGAAGACAAAGATGTCCTTGGGATGTCAAGTGTGGTGGTTTAAGGTGTTGGTCTCGGACCTTGATACTTAAAAGAAACCTCAACGGCCCAAGGTCCAAGTTTCCTTCCCTTACCATGTCAGAACACTATTACCCATACGTAATACTCAAATCCTTCAGATTGATATCCCCACTCACAAAAGAAAGATATACATTGTGCACAATAATTTAATGACAAAATCACTTCGGGCATGAGTGGAACTTTAACATAAATGTTTGTTAATTTGGTTGCATGGAGTTTAGGTTTGGAATGACAAACATGGTAGTTTCTGATGCAAATACATCTAAACCTCTATTTTTCTAAATGACTCTTAATATCTCTATTTTTCACATTATTTTTGTATAGGTTATACAAATCTAATGTGGATGAAAATACACACACATAATTCCTTTCAAATTAATATTTTTTACTATTTTTAATATATATTGTTCTTGACTTATAGGAGAATCTGAAAATACATACGTATTTTATTTATGCCATAACTTTGCTTTCACCATTTTTATAATAAATTATATATTGCACTAGGACAAACACAAATCTACAATATAATAAAATATTGTTGTTTTTCCATATTTACATTACCACTATATATAAAATAAAAAAATAACATTATTAATTTACAACTATCCATAAAATTTTAATAAAATATTAATCTCCCACTTTATTTGTACATCTCCTTCTTATTAAACAAAAATCCTCTGTGAACACATCATATCTCTTAACAAGCATTAAGAGATTAACATGTTTCTGACGGCGTCTCTGGCTTCCCAGCAGTGTTGCTCATCTAGAAAACAATTACACACGAAATATGTTTGGCAGCAAGTTTCTTGGTACGAGTTTATTAAAACGTGATGAAATAGAAATATTTTACCCAATAAAGTAGGAGGAACATCGTAGTTATAGGCAAATGGAATGGGGCGGAGTTTATACGTTTTTTATTTATTTTGTGGCAATCATTACTGGAATCTAGTGATGTAATGACTTTGATGTAATGATTTAATAATTACGTAATTATTGGTGAAATTTTAATTTGAATATTTTTTTAATGTATAAATTGATTTAGTTTTTCAAAAATCAATTTTAATAATTAAATGTAATGAATTTGATGTAATGACTTAATAATGATATAATTGATGGTGAAATTCTCAATTAGATTTTTTTTAATATATAAATTAATTTAGTTTTTTCAAAAATCTATAATTTTAATAATTAAATATAATGACTTTGATGTAATTGTTGGTGAAATTTTAATTTGGATTTTTTTAATGTATAAATTGATTTAGCTTCTTCAAAAATCTTTATTAGATTATGTAATTTTAATAACTAAAATCTATTTTTCATTTTTGAGATGAAGTTATTAGAAAAAAAAAAATCATAAAAATAGGCGTACATAAAAAGTCATGAATTGATGGTTTTAAGAATTTTGGATATCACAAAATTACCTGTTTTAAGAATTTTGGGTATCACAAAATTACCTAATGAAATTTCTAGTCATCTTTGAGGTACAATTATTAGAAGGAAAAAGTCCTAAAAATAGGGGACTCACGTTTTATCTTTTGGCAGTTTCTGGGCGATTTTTTTCCATTTAAAATTAGGTGAGACAAAAAGTTTCTCCGTGATTTTTTCCATTTGAAATTAGGTGAAGAATGGTTGGATCTGTAGATTTGAGTGAGTGGTTAAATTTGTATGATCCAAATGTCTTAGGAGTTTTTCAACAAGCTAAATCTATTTATACATTTAGAAATACAATTTAAGTAACATAAAATAACAATTTTATCCAAATTTACATCACCAAATTCCAATCAAAAAACCTAAAAAATATAACATTTACATAACTAAATGTGAACCACATATCTATACACATATCTATATAATCACGCGATTTTTTCATTGAAACCTTTCCAACCACTCACTTCGATTTTTTTGGAATTTACGACGGAGAATCTGAATGTTTTAACGCGATTTTTTCGTTAGGTTTAGGCATTTTTGATAGACGGATAATTTTGGCCATTTGGAGGGAACACAGTTGTCATTGTCATATTTTTCTGTCCTAGTAATTACTGTGGTGTCTGATTTTTATGCATTTTTGATAGACGAATAATTTTGGCGATTTGGAGGGAACACAGTTGTCGGTGTCATATTTTTCTGCTGTAGTAATTAATGCGGTGTCTGATTTTATTAAATGTTTTACAATGCATTATAATCTTTCAGTTCTTGTTGAATATAAAATTTTGAATACAGTTTTTTTAATTATATTTTTTTTTTTTATTGATTTTAAAAAATGCAAAAATATTATAAGATTTTAATGATTTGATGTTTTCTTCCATAAACAGAAATTTGATAATAAAAATAAGAGCACAAAAGTTTCATAAATTTTTAAAGACCAGGTATTGCTCTTTCACAAAAGTTTAATCACTGAAACGAATAATTTTTTAAGCACCTTGAACATCATCTATTTTTTTAAACCTTTATATGCAATAGATATTTGAAAACCCTAAAACTCTTGTGAAAATAGATTAAACCTCTTTTGATTTCTCCAAGACGTGGATCCTTGGGATTGTGATGTTGCTACATAGTGTCGTGAGATCGATACTTACATAAATCCCCTTTTGAATGTTGAAGAAATCCACCTTTAATGTTGAAGAAAATAAAAATAAAGGTTAGTCAAATAGTAATTTTGAAGTAGATCTGTCCCTGTGTGCTATGTGAACCTTAGGCAACTCACATCTTGAAAGGATTTTTTTGACGAAAGATGAAGCCATGATTTCTTGGACTTTGGTGGGCGCATATTTGGAAACTTGCCCTCCCTTATTGTACTTTTTATTTTCAGTGTCACTCTTTCTAGTTTCTATGATTAAAACCTTAACTGAGTGGGAAGGAAAGGGATAGGGTATGACTATGAAAACAGGGGATAAGGGACAATCTTGTGGATGGAGGGAAATGAAGGGGTTAGGGGCTGTCTAAATTCTTGGGGAAATTTTGGGGAGTAGGGATTGGTGTTAGGGAGTGTAGGGAGTTGGAAATTTGGGAAATGGGTGAGGGGAAAGGGTAAAATTGTTGGAAAGACAGTGCTAACATAGAAAACTGTAGTGTAGGCTAGGGTTTGTAGGGAAAATGAGGGAGATGAAAGGAATGGATATGTGAGGTGTGGATGAAGCTGATAGAGTAGGAAACCTAGGTGTTTTACCACTGCAATGAAGCAAAAGCATATGGAAACCAAAAGACTATGACTTTGACCAAGACACTCATTTGAAAATTTATGACAAGGAATGATGACATGACCACGATGAAAATTTATGACCTTGGATGAGTAGATAGAGTAGTAATGACACTTGGTCACACCAATGACCATTTGACAACCAAGAGATGTCAATTTTTGTTTGAGAATTTTATTTGAAAATATAACAATTTGACCTAATGACCCTATCAATCACATGGAAAGAGTACCTTTGATCACTGGGACTAATGGACACTAACAATTAGCAATGACTAACTACACACAAATGTTAGCTGATGTAGAGATGAAGTCAACAACATAAGACATCGTGTTGGTAATGTTGAGAATAGAAAAAAAGAGTTAGGAGAAGGAAAAAGAGAGTGAGGAGAAGTACAAAAAGAATTAATGGATAAAATCGATAGATTATTGGAAAGGAGGAACAAAATCAACACGTTGATAGAACAGGGAAAGAAAATTAATAGATCAATGGAACTCTTCGATAGTCAATGTAAAGAACAACTACAAATGAGGAGTGATGATAAGGATGAAACAACAAAGAGACTTAATGATCATAGTGAAATGATTAATCAATTGACCAAACAAGTAGACACATTATTTTTAGAACCCTTAGCCTACTGAAGACCGCCTCAAAGTCTAAAATCACAAAATACAAGTGATCAAAGACATCAAGAAGCACTAGAAATGATTTTTCAGGTAGTATGCATAACTCAAGATTTCAAAATAGAGATGATAAAAAAATTAGAAAAGAATTACCGAAATATGACAGTAAGGACCATAGAGGAGTTGTTGTCTAGGTCAACAAAATGGAGGGTATCATTGAATCAAATCCTTTGTTGGATGAATGAGAAAAAATAATGACATCCTCCAATAACTTAGAAAGGGAAGCTTACGATTGGTTTCTATGGTGGTCCAAAAAATGTGATGTGTGCTCCTTTCATTGAGAAAAATTCACAGCGACCTTATTAAAAAGGTTCCATGACGAAGAAGATGATGACTTGTATAATGAATTCATGTGCATCTTCAACAAAAAGGAAATGTAAATGACTATACATAGGAATGGGAAGTTTTTCAAACAAGACAGAGTGGATTCACAGATGAACAATCACTAAAAATATATTTGTGGGTTGAAATACTACATCCGTAGTGAAATAAAACTATGGAAACCTAAAATGTTGACGATGCTAGACATGTGACAAAACTAATTGAACAAACAAAAAGTTCAATAGGCCATCATTCACAAGTCTAGAAAGATCAAATGAATATTCAAATGAAAAATAAAATAAATATTCTACAGACGAGACTAACAAGTATGTACCACCCACCTTAAGGGAAGATGAAAACAGACACTAGGTCCCATATAAGAAATGGGTAAAAAAATGTAGATATTGTGGAGACAAGTCATCGACAAGGCACATCTGAAACAATAAAAAATTGTATACCTGTGAATCAGAGAAGGAATCAGACACATCTAGTAACGATTGTAACACCCTATTTCTCCCCCATGACTATAATTATGCCAAGACTTCCTTTATTCTGATTTATGATGCATGTAATTAGGTTTATGATTAATGAAAACACATCAGATAATGGACTGGGAAGGAAATCCTTGAGTATTGGCCATGATACCACGAGTGGGACTCATGAGGTGGAACTGGGAAGTTTTAATGAGGAAAATAGAAAGTTCACTCGGTAATCCAACCCACACCTCCATGAATTGAATACACCACCTTCCCAATGTACCTGGACTGCATGGAACCACGAAGCTTGTTTATGGTGATCAGGATTGGGTGGTTGAGAAGTTATAACTACTGACCGATGTTGTACTTGGAGGAGTGAAAGGCTAGCTGAAACGTCATCTAGAAGGACGCATTGGATTTTCCCCTTCGATTTGGGATCCTAACATAGCATGTTACTTATGCTAGAAGTAATCGGGGATCTCGAGGATAGGAGGAAGAAGAGGGAAAAGATGAAAAAATAACATAGTTCACAATAGAGCAAGGAATAGAGGAACACGAGAGAGAAGGAAGACACGTGAGAGAGAGAGAAAATCAACAGTTTGTGAGATAGACAAGAGACAAAACATATATGCGTGAATATTGGATTCACATAGAAACTGATTGTTAAGAGGGTGAGTGGTATACTGACAAATAGATGGTGCAGTGAGAAGAGGAGCGCGAGAAGATGTCTCCAAACTATAGAGGATATTCGATAAGTTTTCTTGAGGAAAACAAGAAGCTTTCATAAGAATTTAATGGTCACCCTGGAGAAGAGAAGACCCATATCTAGATTGGAGAAATAAAGGACTACGACTTGGTGCTTACTGGAAAGAAAAAGACAATCGTAAGGGGAGATTGTCGAGGGTCCGAGTATAAGAGAAGGAGCTCCCTTATGTAAAGAAAATAGATTTGGGAAGGTAACTAATAAACTTGTGGAGATCCCGAGTGTTAGTGTCCTATAAATAGGTTGTTAGGATGTGAATAAAAAATGTATGATAGGATAAAGTCATGCTTTTGTCTCATAAAGACCATGGCATGATTTCTCTTAGGCTATGAATACATGGGTTTGTGATTGATAAATATGTTTGAGTAAGGGAATAAAATAAATTTGAGTCATGAAACATATGGTCTTGGTGCCAAAGGTATGGGTTTTCATATCACTAAAGAGTCATAATGAAAGATCATGAGGTCAATTCAAGTCAGTTATAGTCATTCTTGTCATGGTACTAAATATTTCATAAGCTAAAATTGTTTGGAGGCACATGGCATCATAAAGAAAATTATGGCGCTGCACAAGTTGTTGCGCAACTTCCTAATGCAGATAAAATTGGATATTAAGAGGACATTGATGTCCATTGTTGCGTAGAGGACGTTGCTTTCATTTTTTGCACACTGTGCAAAGGTTACTTCTCTCATTCGTTGCGCACTGCGCAGAGGATTTTTCCACGCACAGTGTTTTGTTGCACAAAGGACTTTGTTGCGCAAAGATTCTGTTGCGCAGAGGATTTTGCTGCGCAGTGGTCGCAGGGAAGGCTACGTAGATGACTGGTTTAGTGGTCAACTTCAAGATTTTTTTTCTGACCAAGTGGAGAGGATTTTTGAAAATCCTAGAGAGATTTTTATCAAGGATGAACCAAATAATAAAAACCTCTCTCTGATTTGCAACAAGTGTCATAGTTTGGGATATTCAAATGAATCTTTACAATCCATTTTTCCATATTTAAGCATTTAGTGTTTTGGTCATCATATTTGAACGTGGATCTTGAGAATATGGAGAGGAATTTTAGGAAACTGAGAGAATTTTTTCTCAAGCACGGGTTCACCTAAAAAAACCTCTCTCAGTTTTTAAAAATATATTTCTATTTGGGAGATATGATGTCATATTTGACCCCTATTTTCTGAGTCTACTGTGCAATCTGCTGTGTTTTTGTTGTAGGTTACTGTTGCGCAATAGACTTGCTGTGCAACTGTGACATGGCTTCTAGAATTCCTCCAGATCACCAAGGAAGGTTAGGGAAGCGTGCCATTTCATCTACCATGAGTGGCAGAGTTCAAATATCATCAGGATATGGTTTCAAAAGTGGATTTATCTATTATTATCTTGTAATTAATGAGTCAACTTTGACTCCTCTTTTTCAGCAGTTAGTTCAAATTTTGTTGCCAAGAGATTTGTAATTGTTTGTTAACATAGGAAAGATGTTGGAATTCGAATTTGGAATCATGGGAAGATTGTTTTTGTATATATTTCATGAAGCTATGAGAGCTAAGAGGGAAAGTGTGTAAGGAAGAGACTATTGAACACTTTTTTGTAATTTCTCTCTGATATTAATGAAATTACTGGAACAGAAGTCCCTGAGATTTGACTCCAGAGATACATGTGATTCTACTACTTTATGCAGGTGATATCACAATTTTGTCTTCCAGTATAAATGCACCTAGGTTATATGATTTCTTCTTTTTGTTAATCTCAATTGTACGTATTACAATTCATCTGTAGTTGATGCTTTGTTGCATGTAATTTCATTTGTCCTTCTACCATAATCACCTTGGGATTCATCCTTGTTATATGCCCTAAGGGGTTATTTGTTTTATCTGTAATATTATGTCTACAAAAACATCTAATTGGAGTAAAGAAGTGTTCTCTAGCTTGCGTGTGATAATTCACTTTTCAATTTACCAAGTATCCAGTAAACCTTCATTGATTTTTGACTTCTCTGTGATTCCATTTCCCAATGAACTTTCTTTCCACATTGCCACCAACACTATAAACCCAAATTTATCTTAGAGATCTATCCTTTGAGCATAAAACCAAATCAATCCTTTCAGTGATTGATTTGAAGACAAAGAACCCCCTCTAGGTTGGAACAACTAGCTTCTAGCCTCAAGTTGGTCTGTGGTTACCTTTGTGATTTGCCTCCTCAACCAAGGCAATTTACAGAGAGATAACATTTTGGCGTTGTTGTTAGGGAACGAAGGTGAAATCTTCCCTCGAACAAATGACAAGGATCATATTTGACTTCTAATGGTGAAAATAGGTCAAACAAAAATAAGGTTGTACCATTCACCCGATGACTCCAATCATGCTTTAATCAGATTCAAAGACTCCACCGGGGGACGAGATCCAATGAAAGAGACATGGAAGGACATCATGGGAAAATAGGTGTCAAAGCTTCATTTTTTCCAAGAGATCTTATTATTTTTAATTAGTTACCTCTTGTCCTTTCCTAAACAAGTTAAACTAATTTTCCTTTAGCTGTTGTATTCAAATGAAGATTATAGATCTGCATTTGACTCTTCTTTAAAAGTTGTATATCATTATTTTGAAGCTGTAAATACATCTCCTTTTTGTATTGGTGATCCTGAACAAGATCTTAATGATAACCATAGCCAATCTAGTGAGCCTCTAGATACTAAAGTTGATATACCATCTCATGTACGTGATTATACACTTACCAAGATCATAGGTAGATACAGGCCTTTGAAACTACCTTCTGTATTTCATGAATTTCCAACAAATCATTATAGACACCTACATATGTTCGATGGTGAACTTGAGAAGATTTCAATTGAAAAACATGTCCAGGATTTTGAGCATTTTGCAGAACTCTTTGAAATCAAACATGATGATGATGTTTTAATGAGAGATTTTCCTAGTCATTGGAAGGATAGATAAAAGAGTTGTTTAGAAACTTACATCCTAGGATCATCACATCATGGGAGGAATTGAAGAATGACTTTTTGAAATTTTGGGGAAAGAGGAAATATTTGGATCTACATCTTACAAATTTTTATGCCAAGAAAAGGCAGAACAATGAAACTGTCTCTACGGTCAGTAGGAGGTTTTCCAGTCTTTATTGCAACTTGCACAAGGAAACTCAACACACTGAAGTTGATGCCATGCTCCGTTATGCAACAACCTTTCATCCAGATTTTTCTTTGCTTCAGATGGAAATAATATCTAAGACATTACAACAGATGTTTGATGATGCCCAAGAAGTGGAAGACAATCTTCAAACATGTCAGAGGATACAAAATCATAATTTAGAGAGTGTTGTAAATATAGAGAACGATGGTGTAGCAGAAGAACATGAGATTGTGCATAAACAAGAAGTTGATTTACATCCTGATCTTTTTCAACATGAGAAGAAAAGTGATTGTTCCATGCATTTTTTCGAAGTTTTCAATGATTACATTGTTGCAGAAGATAAGGATCAACCTACTTTAGAGAAAGTTTATGTACCAAGATTTTTTCTTTTGGATGACATTGCAAATGTAGTTGACTTGCCCAAATATGATGAACATAATGATAATTATGAGATTGATTTTTCAGAGAGGCCAAATGCATGTTCTCCATTAGGAAGTGTTCAATTTCAACAATTTAAGGAAATAAGTCATCCTGCATGTTTTAGTTGTGAAAACGATGAAGAACATGAGGAAAGGAATGAACCGTGAGAAGGGAATACTCTACCCTTGTTCTTTTCTTCATTTCAATTATTGAGGAGAATTTTCATAGTGTTATAAGTCAACAGTTCCACAGTTATTCTAGTGAGCATGGAGAAGACAATAAGTTTGCTAATGAAAATTCCCTTCCTTTGTGCTTCACTTCATTTGAACTATTAAAAGAAAATTTCAAAATCACCACTGAAACAAAGGGGTCTGAGCTAGTGCAAGATAATATAACCTCATTGGAACAAATTTCTAACAAATTCCAACAACCTTCTCATGTGTTTCATGAACCTATAGCATGTTATATGAAGTGTTTCAACAATCAAAATTTGTAGCCTATGATGAGTTGTAAATTTGGAAATGAAGATGATGGTAAATTAGTACAGATGTTTTATTACAACAGTATAATGTAGATTTTCAGACTTCTTATGGTAGCTTATTGAGTAAATTGCATGAAATCAAAGATGCAGATGAAGGCGTAAATTTCTGGTACATAAATCACCTAGAGAAAAGTTGTAATATACTGGATGAGTATGACATCATTTTTCACTTTTTTGAAGATCCTTTTGTAGTCTTTCTAGAGTTAGTAAGTGACCTCAAATTTTCAGATTTTGTCAAATTTGAATTTGCTTGCAAATGTTCAAATGATATGCCATTTTATTTTCAATTTTTTTTTTTCCAAAGAACATTCCAAACCTTCACTTAGCAAGATATTAATTGAATGAATGGTTTGGAAGTCTCCTTACACATAAGAAATAAATCAACTCTTCGAGTAGAGTAGGAGTACTTATCAATAAGGTCATAGTTTGAGCATTTTTTCAGTTTGATTTCAACATTTTGCAGCATGATACAATTTGTCTTTCATCTTCTAGTTTTCAACAGTGTGCAATTCGGTTTGTGGATTGAATTTGTTTTTAGATGGAGGCCTGGTAAGGAGAAAATGCAGGTTGCAGATATCAACGGTTTGGGATTATCCCAATGGATTAGGCTACTAGTCTGATTGTTCTTTTCCACCTCATAGGGAGGATGACATCCCCATTGGATCCTGTGTTAGTGTCTTATAAATAGGTTGTTAGGATGTGAATAAAAAATGTATGATAGGGTAAATTCATGCTTTCATCTCATAAAGACCATCGCATGATTTCTCTTAGGTTATGAATAGATGGGTTTGTGATTGATAAATGTGTTTGAGTAAGGTCATAAAATAAATTTGAGTCATGAAACATATAGTCTTGGTGCCAAAGGTATGGGTTTTCATATCACTAAAGAGTCATAATGAAATATCATGAGGTCAATTCAAGTCAGTTATAGTCAATCTTGTCATGGCACTAAATATTTCATAAGCTCAAATGTGTTGGAGGCACGTGGCATCATCAAGCAAATTATAACGATGCACAAGTTGTTGCGCAACTTCCTAATGTTGAGAAAATTGAGTATTAAGAGGATGTTGATGTTCATTGCTACGTAGAGGATGTTGCTTTCATTTTGTGCTCACTTCCCTCTCATTGTTTTCACACTGTGCAGAGGATTTTTCTGTATAGAGGGTTTTGTTGCACAGAGGATTTTGTTGCACATAGGGTTTTGTTGCACAATGGATTTTGTTGCACAGAGGATTTTGTTGTGCAGTGGTTGTAGGGCACGTTGCACAGATGACTGGTTTAGTGGTCAACTTCAAGTTTTTTTTCCGACCAACTGGAGAGGATTTTTTAAAATCCCAGAGAGGTTTTTGTCAAAGAAGAACCAAACAATAAAAACCTCTCTATGATTTACAACAAATTTCATATTTTGTGAGATTCAAATGAATCTTTACAACCCATTTTTCCATATTTAAGCATTTAATGTTTTGGTCATCATCTTTGAACACGGATCACGAGAATATGGAGAGGAATTGTAGGAAACTGAGAGAGTTTTTCCCCAAGAACGGGTTCATATACAAAAACCTCTCTCAGTTTTGAAAAATATATTTTTATTCAGGATATATGATGTCATATTTGAACCCTATTTTCCTAGTCTACTGCACAATCTGTTGTGTTTTTGTTGTAGGTTATTGGTGTGCAATAGACTTGATGCGTGACTATGACATAACTTCTAGAATGCCTCCATATCAGCAAGGAATGGTACAAAATAATTCCATATCATCTACAATGAATGCCATAGTTCAAATATCATCAGGATATGGTTTCAAACATGGATTTATCTATTATTATCTTGTAATTAATGAGCCAACTTTGACTCCTCTATTTTAGCAGTTAGTTTAGATTTTGTTGCCAAGAGATTTGTAATTGTTTCTTAACGAAGGAAGGTTGTTAGAATTCGAATTTTCAAGCATGGGAAGATATTTTTTGTATATATTTCATGAAGCTATGAGAGCTAACCGGGGAAAGTGTGTAAGGAAGAGACTATTGAACACTTTTTTGTGATTTCTCTCTAATATTAATGAAATTACTGGATCAGAAGTCCCTGAGATTTGACTCTAGAGATACATGTGATTCCGCTACTTTATGCATGCAATTTTACAGTTTTTTCTTCCAGTCTAAATGAAACTAGGTTATATGATTTGTTCTTTGTGTTAATCTGAATTGTATGTATCAGAATCCATCTGCAGTTGATTCTCTATTGCATGTAATTTCATTTGTCCTTCTACCATAATCACCTTGGGATTCATCCTTGTTAGATTCCCTAAGGGGTTATTTGTTTTCTCTGTAATCTTCTATCTAAAACAACATCTAATTGGCGCAAAGCAATGCTCTCTACATTGCCTCTAATAACTCACTTTTTAATTTACCAAGTATCCAATGAACCTTCATTGATTTTTGACTTCTCTCTGACTCCATTTCCCAATGAAATTTCTTTCCACATTGCCACCAACACTATAAACCCAAATTTATCTTAGAGATCTAGCCTTTGAGCATAAAACCAAATCAATCCTTTCAGTGATTGATTTGAAGAGATAGATCCCCCTCTGGGCTAGAAGGGCTAGCTTCCAGCCTCAAGTTGCTTTGTGGTTACCTATGTGATTTTCCTCCTTCGCCAAGGAAATTTACAGAGATATAACACCGAGATTAGTGGAAAGAGGGAAACTTTTGTTTTTGCAAGTAGAGTGAAGGAGAGTAACCTTCCAAAACCATTTCTTGATTTGGAAGTCAACTAAATTAGACCCCTCGTGGTATCATGGCTTAGTACGGGGATGGAATGTTGTAGAAAATATAGTGCAACATAGCCTACAGTTGGGTGGAAACACATTCCCCCTTAGTCTGTTGGATGGTTAGAATCATTACTGAACAAGTAAGTATATTTTTCTTGTTATGCTTATTGGGTTCTTATTAATGATGATAAAATGTCTTAGGTTCATGTTAAATATTTTATTAAATGAAATAATGTTGAATTATTGAATAAAATGGAGTAACTAGAATGATATTTCATTGTCAATCATGATATCCCTAAATGAAAGGATGAAGAAGGGTCTATATAGAAATGTGTTCCTATAAAATGCCCATTCCTTGAATGGAAAGCTTGCAGGATACAAAATATTCCTTAGATGTTGGGCAGAGTATCCTTTTTTGGGGGGAAGAGGTATGGTAAATTGAGGGAAGTGATTAAACCTCGTAGGAGAGGATGCATGATTGTTTAGTACTAGAATGTCTTTTAACCCTTATTATCCCCTTCTTTTTAATGGAAAACTTGTAGGATGTAATATCTTCATTTAGGCTTCTCGGGGTAGAGTAATCCTAGTCGAGTGTATAATGGTTTATGAGTCAAAGGAAATAATGCTAAACTATAGGATATAGTGAGATCCTAGTAGGACTGTAGGATTTCTAAGTCCTCAAGATCACTGTCAACCTTAAAGAAAAATTGATGTATGATACTGGAGGAATGACAATTGTTGATGTGATGGGAGAGGCAGATCTTGATCTTTAGTTGGATATTTAGGTCTAGGGAGATATCTTGTTGGGAGGCAAGGTCATCATAGGGCCTAAGGTGTGAAGTCACAATGATATTTCGATGGAAAAGACTGTAGCGATCGTGAGATGTCAGAGGTAGAGACGATGAGATTTAGACCACTGGTACTCGTGAGTGAGAGTATAAGTTTATCAGAAGGTAGAAGGTCAGAGGACAAAAAGATGATCTCTTATAGAGGGTTTTGATGGAGAAAACTGTGATTGCAAGAGTCCAAGAACACAAAGAACGTAGATCTAACTGACTGTATGCTGATGGATTTACAGTCTTTGGATATCTGATGATCCATTTGGAGGAGGAATACTTAGACACATGTTAACTGCTGAGTAGCTAAAATACCGCAAGTGAATCATGACTATTAATCAAGACGAACCTATGACCATCAGATCCATCAGAGTAGTCTCATCCGAGAGATATAATCAAGAGGCCTTGTGACCACTCAGAATGAAAGACCTTGAGTTGTTAGTATCCATTGATCCGCAAAATTGGAGACTAACGTAACCTCAGTCATAGGTTTGTCGAGGGTCCCACCTGTTCACATCATGAATGGGTGATAGAGGAGACATTAGCTATCGTATAGTTTTAGGCACTAATTTAATTAGGACCATAGATTGCTTCAATCGAGGACAATTGGATTTGTCGGAATAGGCTTATTGGAATTAGGATATTGGGATGGAAATCTGGGCTAGGTAACCTGGTTTTCCGATGGCTAAACAACTTGACTCATTGTTGTTAATTGATCTATTTGCATATATTTAACCCCAACCATATTTTATAAAATACTGAGACTAGTAAATGGTAAATGACCATATCTAATATTTTTATGAGGAAAATATATCTATGGCTAGGGGAAAACTAAAACAGATGGAATGACACCCATAAATCAACTATAATCTCAAGTATTTTATATAAACAAAATTCTAACAACGGAAGGCTAGAAGCCTACCTCGTCCACACGTCCGAAGAAGAACACGGTTGATCATACAACCCAAAGATTTACACATGAAACTTGTCTTCAACAACCAAGATATGCAAGTATGTGGAAATGATATATAATTTCAAGATATAAATTAGAATAATCCATTAACATACATAAAAATTATGCCCATGGAAAGAAATAAAAATATTTACAAGATAGTAATTGGGCGAGAAAAGAGTATTTATGTTAATGTAATCAACAACAATACATAGGTGAGAAACTTATTTAATGACACATATCAGAATTGAGAAACTGAGTCCCTCCAGTTGGGATTCCACCACTTCAATCCTCCATAAAGTCAAGCTCACATGTAGGAGTCAATAAATTTCTCCATCACAAGATAGGAAGAGCTTGGGGGATGAACACAAGAAGTTCATACTTTTAAGGACAAGGGGATGCATACTCAATTGAGGTGAAATTTCTCGAGAGTATCGTTTCTCTCAATCTGATGATGATTTTTGTATATTCAATGCTTGGATATGGCTCAATTTATAGCCTCCAAATGGAATTGAAGGGTCGATTGGAAGCGTTTCTAGTATATGGAAGGTCAAGGATCATGGATCTCATGACATGGCATGGAAACCTGACACATTTTTTTATTTTTTGAGCTCCAAAACCAATGTACGTGGGATGTAATGGAGAAACCCGCGTATGTACGTGAGATTTCTAACTGGGAGTTCGTGTAGATGGACAAAAATGTGTCTTTTTAGGTTTGGAGTGGACCAAAAGGGGAAAATGAAGTTTGGAGAGGGAAATGGAAGGCCATATTCCAAACAAGATGCATGGAGTGTGGAAACATTTTCTATAAAAAAATATGCCATAACCAAGTCTCATTTGAGCTTGATACATTTTGGGCATATAACTGTGACAAATTAAGACTTCTCAATATCAAAGGGAACATTCTATTTTTGGTCATGTGTATTGTATCTATGATTTTCTTATTGGATGGTTTGTCCAATATTGTACACTTGGAACCTTCAAAAATGTCCTTATAACCATGTCCATTCATCTGGCATACACTCATCATAGTATGTTTAAGACCAGGTACATAAGAAACATCAAGAAAATCCTTCTTTTCATCTTGCTTGAACAATACAGAAACTATACTCTTGCCTAAATTTTTTTTTGATAATCATCTCCTAATTTAATTTGAGATGTGACAAAGCTATCTAAACTAGAAAACAAATCTTTGTTATCTGTCCTACAAATGTTGCAGCCAGTATCTAGCAACCAGAGATCATGGCTATTACTTGCTTCTTCTGTGACTTGGCATGAGAAAAACATTGATTCAAATGTTCCTTCTTCATTGTTGGTGGCATTTTCTTTTCCTCATTCAGATATGCTTTCTTATTTTTTCATTCATTTTTGTCGTGACCCAATTTATTGCAATAATAACATTGGATCCTTGATTTCTCAGTCCACCTTGACTGATTGAAATTTCTACCTCTCCCCCTTTGGTTCTGAGAGTTTATTTATGGTTGTCTGACTGTTCACTCTCTTCTGAATATTATGAAGTTGTCCTCTCTCTTATTTTAGAGCATCCTATGCCTCGTCTACCTCTTGTTTTATTCCCTCGACCTCTACCTCTTCTTATGGAGGCCTGATATTGAAATTCATTCTCCAAAAATTTAGTATTTCAATTGAACATGTTCTCCCGAGTTAACAAAGACCCCATGAGTTCTTCAACTATTAGTGTTGAAAGGTCTTTCAACTCTTCTATGGTGACCATGACCATATTAAACTTATCAAGAAGGTCTAGGAGTACCTTTTCAATGACCTGTTGATCTTAAATGTCTTCTCCATGTGTGCACAAATTATTGATGATGCTAGCGACATGGGTCATAAAATGATCCATAGAATCTAAATCCTTCATTAGAAGAGTCTCAAAAATCTTCCTGAGTGTCTGCAACTTTGCATTTTTTACCTTATCTATGCCTTGATAGGTGGTTTCATGAGTATCCCGTGCATGCCCTGATAGGCAGTTTCATGAGTATCCCATGCATGTTTGACATGATCAACTACTGTTTCTTTGGGGAAAATATATTCCTCTAGCCCTTGTTGGATGAGCCATAGGGCTTTGCTGTCATTTTTCCTGAGTTCTCCGATAATATTTCTCTGTGTATTTGTCATTTGTTGTATATTGACCGGATCTGGTTCTCTGAACCCGTTAACTACTACTTCCCAGCAATCTTTTGACCGAGGAAATTTTTCATCTTGATAGACCATACATCGTAATTATTGCATGTTAAAATCAGTCCTTGTGATAGTGTCACACTGCTGCTAGTTACCATGGATCTACTACTGGAATTCCACTCCCCCTTTCTGATTTATATCTCGACTTTATATGCCTTAAAAACCCAACCAAAAAATTTTGTTTTTTTCCAAAAGAGGGTCACACCTTGCCTCATAGGGGATGGGGACCAAACCCAGAATTTTTTGCACATAAGTCTCAACTTGGTCGCGCCCTGTTCACTCTCTTGATGAAACTTGAAACCTAGTCACGCCCTATACACTGGTTGGTAGCGATTAACTCCAAAAAGTCCAAATTTTTGAAAATTTTCTTCCTCATATTTTTGCATAAGTGCTTCCTTCAACACTCCTCTTTGTGTTGCGGCTTAACCAAGCTCAAAATTGCTCTCCTATCTTCAAAGAGTTTTAATCCTGATACCACGTTCAAGTTCAAGAAGAGGTAAGCATTTGAAAACATAGCATACACACACAACAATGGAGTTGTTCATCTCTTCTCCATATTCATATGAAAAACTAAAATGAAAATACATAAAACTAGATATTTCTCTAGACAACTCCAACTTATCACCTACCTAATAAATGTATATCTACCTATCTTATCTAGTGCATTTATGATTCCTATCAACTATCAACTTGGTCAAATAAGTTGGAGGAATTACTCCATTTAACAAATACGAAAGGAGCAAAAAGAGTATTAAACTTATCAAGAAGGCCTAGGCATACCTTTTCAACGACCTGTTGATCTTAAATGTCTTCTCCATGTGTGCACAAATTATTGATGATGCTAGCGACATGGGTCATAAAATGATCCATAGAATCTGAATCCTTCATTAGAAGAGTCTCAAAACTCTTCTTGAGTTTCTGCAACTTTGCATTTGTTACCTTATCTATGCCCTGATAGGCAGTTTCATGAGTATCCCATGCATGCTCTAATAGGCGGTTTCATGAGTATCCCATGCATGTTTGACATGATCAACTACTGCTTCTTTGGGGAAAATATATTCCTCTAACCCTTGCTAGATGAGCCATAGGGCTTTGCTGTCATTTTTCCTGAGTTCTCCGATAATATTTCTCTGTGTATTTTCCGTTTGTTGTATATTGACTGGATCTGGTTCTCTAAACCCTTTAACTACTGCTTCCCAACAATCTTTAGACCGAGGAAATTTTTCATCTTGATAGACCATACATCGTAATTCTTGCATGTTAAAATCAGTCCTCATGACAGTGTCACACTGCTGCTAGATGCCATGGATCTACTACTAGAAGTCCACTCCCCCTTTTTGACTTATATCTTGACTTTATATGCCTTAAAAACCCAACCAAAAAATTTTGTTTTTTTTCGAAAGAGGGTCACACCTTGTCTCATAGGGAATGGGCACCAAACCCAAAATTTTCTGCGCATAAGTCTCAACCTGGTCACACCCTGTTCACTCTCTTGGTGAAACTTGAAACCTAGTCGTGCCCTATACACTGGTTGGTAGCGATCAACTCCAAAAAGTCCAAATTTTTTAAAATTCTCTTCCTCATATTTTTGCACAAGTGCTTCCTTCAATGCTCCTCTTCGTGTTGCGGATTAACCAAGCTCAAAATTGCTTTCCTATCTTCAAAGAGTCTTAATCCTGATACCATGTTCAAGTTCAAGCAGAGGTAAGCATTTGAAAATAGAGCATACACACACAACAATGGAGTTGTTCATCTCTTCTCCATATTCATATGAAAAACTAAAATGAAAATACATAAAACTAGATATTTCTCTAGACAACTCCATCTTATCACCAACCTAATAAATGTATATCTACCTATCTTATCTAGTGCATTTATGATTCCTATCAACTATCAACTTGGTCAAATAAGTTGGAGGAATTACTCCATTTAACAAATACTAAAGGAGCAAAAAGAGTATAAAACTATCAAATCATATCCAGAAACCGATTGATGAGAGCAGATTTCCAATGCTAACTATGATGACTATGTAAGGGATATCTTTGCAGTTTGCATAAGCAAACAAACCAGTCGATAGAGACATAGACACAATAAGATGCCTTTCAGATTTAATGTTAATGTACACAAGGAAAAAGTGCACAAGTTAATGTCCATGCTATAATTGTCACAAAGATATTCTAGTCATTTTATCATAAAGTAGCATCTATCCACATTTCATATAAAAAATAATGCAGAAGTAACAAGAACTTATATATTTCAAGTTATACAAAGAACATTATAAAATTCATTTAATCCATAGGTAGAGTAAAACCACAACTAGGATTAATTTAATTGTTCTAGAGCCAAGGTTCACTTACTATTCTACATAGGATTTGAAATAATCATGAAATTTATATCCATAGATGGTTTTAGGGGCTAAATTTGTCCAATGGGCTAATTTTTCATGATTATCCCAAAAAAGATTATTAACCCAAATTCCATAGCATAAAATTATTTTACCTTAAAAATAGCCAAAATATTATAGAAACTATATAAAATAAATTTGAATATTTTTTCAAAACTATGATAAAAAAATTTACATTTTTCATATTAAGAATTAGTAGGATTAGCTCAAGTTTATACATTTTAATATAAATTTTCATCTTTAAAATCACCCCAGTTTATCTCATACCCAAAAATGCAAAATACTACAGATATCATGTATTTGACCAAACCATGATTATAGACGATGCATAAAGATTTGAATGAAATTTTAATTCCGAAACCAGGATAGTTAGTTCTACTTGAGTGGAGATATAGATCTATACAAAAAAAGAATTATGCAGTAAATTACAACGAACATATTGAGGCATCTCTTCGTGTTGCACCATCTACATCCTCCAAATATGAAACCACTGCAATCCTTTCAGGGAGTTCATGACCAACGACTCACATACATAAGTTAGGAGTTACAACAAAGTACAAACAAATAATTATAATTGTATGAGAAATGTTATTTAAATCCAGGACGAGTGTCAAGAAAACCTTGAAATTAAAGTTTGCAAATGTTTTTCATGCAAGCTGTACTGAAGCAGGACCATAACATCCAATGCAAGCTGTACTCAAGCAATACCACTCACATCCAAAAAGTTGACGAGTGTTTTCAATATCATTGCAAGCCTCATTACCGTCAAAGATTTCTATAATCGAGTGTTATATTGATATAAAAGCTCAACCAAATACAAACTATTTACATTTCTATTTACTGGAATTTATAAAAGTAAAAGAATTATTCATTATCAAATTTTAGTTTATATGTCAATAAAGAAGAATGCAATTAATTTAATTTATTGTTATTTTAATTTTAAATTTAATATCAAATTTTTAAATATAATTTGTTTTAAATATAAATATAAGTAGTTGAATATATAATTACAAAATGTAATTAATTTATTGTTATTTTAATTTTAAATTTAATATCAAAATTCTAAATATATATAACTTTTAAATATAAATATAAATAATTGAATATATAATTGCAAGAATTAATCTTATTATTATATTAAAAGACATTTGAATTTGATAGGAGTGAAAATATACCTCCTTACAAATTAACATATTGAATTTTAATAGATTATACTAATAAGTTTTACAACCTAATTGTAATTAATTAATTCTAATTAATTTAGATTCACGTAAATGCTAAATTTAATGTNAATCGAAATTTACAATTACCAACACTGTTTATTACCAACACGGTTTTATCCACTGTTTATTACCAACACGGTTTTATCCACTGTTTCAATTATATTTGTTTCAACAAGAGAAAATAAGTGCTTTGGAGCCTTCGGAGGTAAGCCTAGTTAATGCTTGGCAATGGCAATGGTTCTAGTATTTTGTGAAAGCAGTTGTTAATGTTTTAACTAGTGTTGTATATAAGTATTTAACTATTTTGTCATAGTAATAGGGAATTACAATGACATGTAAATTATGGTAAGTTTGGATGGAATTGAATATTAATTTTTTAATCAAAATTTCATTATTAAAGGGGTTAATTTTTTATCAATATTTCATTATTGAAGAAAATAAATTTAAACATGAAGTTTTTTTGACATGAAATAAAAATATCCAAAACATCAAAAAATATATATTTAACAAATAAAGATGAATCCCAATTCCAACCCTCCTCCCCTTCATTTTACAGTTGAACATTTTAACTGCACTTCCATTTTATATGATGAACTCTTTATTGGATGAAAAATTTCCATTGGATAAAAACTTCCATGTGATTCGCTATTTAAAAACTTTAAAGTGCAAGTTGAAGACACTCATAAAAGCTCTAATGTATCTTTAAGAGCTTTAAAGTGCAAGTTGAAGAAACTCATAAAATCTCTATATTGTAAGTAGACTCTATATTGTAAGTAGAAATTTCGATTTTAAATGGAAATTTTAACAAGTCTTCTTTTGTCTATGGAAAAATTCCATAAAAATGTTTGATATGAGAAGATATTACATCTGTCCATTTTTTTATTCAATCCGTTACTTTCATATATTTCATATAATATGTTTTCCAAAAAAAATGTGACTTTTGATACAAATAAAGAAGTGTCAAAATCACATTTTCTAGTTTTAGTTGAATTTCATTTTATAACTTTTGCATTTAAATCTAAATGTCAAATATGCTCTGAAAATGAAAATGAAAATACTTCTTGTAAAATTCTCGACTTGGGTGTGAGGAGTTAAATTTGTTGGGTGGGTAATTCATATACAATATGTAGTAAGTGGATGATTGGAAATTCATATGCACTATTATCTTTGTTGAATGGTGAATAGTGTGGTATCCAAAGAACATAAGAAGATGGTGCACACTCAACTAATCACTTATGTCTGCTGCATGATATATGCCATTTATCATGGTAATTCTTATGCACCATGTAGGAAGTCATTGATTGGAAATGTCTCTTTTATATCCTATCCATTAGATAATCAATAATGTGGTATCTAATTGATAGAACAAGATACTGCACACCCAATTATTGGCCCACTACATAGTGCATAATGTATGTCATTTATCATGGAAATCATATGCACCATGCACTAAGTAAATGATTGGCAATGTGTCTTTTCTATCCTTGTCCTTTAGATGGTTAATAGTGTGGTATTCAATGGACCAAAGAGGATGGTACACACCAAATTATTGGCTCACTACATAGTGCATAATATATCATCGTCATTTATCATGGTAATTCATGTTAACCATGTAGTAAGTCAATGATTGGTAATGCGTCTTTTCTATCATGCCCATTTGATGTTGAATAATGCAGTATCTAATGAACATAAGAGGATGGTAGACACCCAATTATTGTCTCACTGAGTGGTGCATAATGTACGTCATTTATTATGGTAATTCATGTGCACCATGGAACAAGTCAATGATTAGCAACATGTCTTTTCTATCTTGTCCATTGGATGGTGAAATGTGTGGCATCCAATATATAGAGGAAGATGGTTGTGGTAGGTTAAATGAACCTTGTAGGAGTTACCTCCCTTAGGATCTTCCTAGACCAAAGATATAATAGAGATGCAAGTGGTAGATTTTCCTAGATCTAAATTATACATGAAAAGAATTTACAAGTTGATAGAATGAAAGGCTTACCAAGTGATCCGATGATTGTCCCTGCATGATCCTTAGCTGTTATATTTCTCGAAGATGCCCTTTTCTTACCAACATGGATCTGCACACATAGAGACACAAAGAAACATTTCACAAGATCAAACGAATCATGTATAAATTGATAATAGATCTAGTGACATAACATAAGAATATCAATTCCCTACAAAGATCATAACAATTTCATAAAATCAACGTAAGGAGGAAAATATTGTACATACTCTATTAATTTTCAAATAGTTTACAACTTACAATCAAGCGAGTTGATGCAGTCCTTTCCCAAGTTCCTTGTCAAAGCTCTATAATCAAACTGCCAGAATAAGTTTACTTTCTCCTTTCTCTCCCTTTTTCCCCATGAGAGACCCTCAATATATAGGATAATAGAGATAAGATCAAAGGATAATCTAGATATGATGTAGATTCCCAAGATAACAAAATTCTCGAGGTCAAACCATGAAAAAATTAGGTTTAATCTCATCTCATGGAAACTAATCCTAAATAGGGAGTAACAGACCTGGTCGCACCCTGCATGCTTGCAGGGAGTGACCAGACTCCCTTTGAAAGAGGACAAGGACCAATCAACAATTTTTGGCCAGGGGGTGTAAAGGGACAACCGACGACCAAACAAAAGGGGACTGTAAAATCAAGGGAAAAGTGGTATAATTCAATGTTTTAGACTGCTAACCTCTAGATGATTCCCATCAGGTGATCAGGTGGAAATAATTGTGCAATAGATCCCCCCTAAAGTGTGAGGTCAGAAGAGTTGTATGATGGCTAAAATACTTTACAAACAAAATCACATAGCTTTGAGCAAAGGAACCTAGAAAGAAACCATCATCAGTCCAACATAATAATAACATCCACGAGGTGGACATACCCATGCTAACTAACAAAAACTAAGCATAGCCTCTAAAAATAGTACACTGCAGATCCATGCATGACATAGATAGCTAGATCATGGCCATGAAAAAAATACAATGTGGATCCATGTCATAAGTGAAAACATAGCCTCAACCAAGTACAAATGTGGATCTATGTCACAACATTGTTACACATTATTTTCGTCATCCCTATGACCGTTAATGATGTAAACCTGTATGTAGTCTTCAAAGGGGTCAGTGGCCTGAGTTCCTGAAGAAAGAAGGGAGAAGAACTTTTTCTGAGAAAAGAAGTTGCATTTTCCTTTCTAAAAACCCTATAAAAAGGGAAGTTTGTAGGCTGCATTATAACTAGGGTGCGAGAATGACTGATTCTTGCAAGTTGCATCATAGCTAGGTCGCGAGGAGTTCGTAGTCTACTCTATAGGCAGGGTGCGAGAATGCTTACACGTGGGAAAAACAAGCATTTTCTTGAATCTTCTAGAAGGAGAAACTTCCATGGTGAGGTGGCATACGAATGGTTTGGATCTTACTCTCTTTCATGATTCAGTGGGATCATCCTAACCTCCTCACCTTATCCTCTTCAGCTTATAAAAGGAGAGGAGCTCTCATGGAGAAGGGATAAGTTGGATTTGTCTTGGAATTATTAGCTTGGTTGGAGTGTCTTTGAGTTTTTCCTTTGTCAAGATAGATTGTGAATATTATCAGATCCATGGTCTTGGAATCTTTGGAGCAAGAAGTGTGTGGGGAACGAAGGACAGCTAGAAGGGATCTTACGACATCAAGGCCACGGTTGTATTTCTCTTTCACATTTAATATGATATAGTAATATGATTCTTTCTTATAAAGCTTGTTGTGTTTTATTGTATGATTCTTGATCACATACATAAGTTTATATTGAGTTCATTCTATTACTATCACTTTGGTTGGTTGCATTATTTTGTAGGTTCATCATTGTATGAGCGTTGGAATTGAGCTAGGATGGCGATGGCGAGAGGAAGCGGCGTTTAAACGGTATGTCACCTATCCCTCTTTAGTTAGTAAATTCAATATTTAAAACTTAAGGAAAGCGTCATGTTCTGGTGTGTTTTGTTCTAGATCTAGGTGGATCTAGGGAGA
>SNQJ01S0015878.1:60085-98282 GCA_010110895.2 Picea sitchensis | reverse complement strand
ACCTATCCCTCTTTAGTTAGTAAATTCAATATTTAAAACTTAAGGAAAGCGTCATGTTCTGGTGTGTTTTGTTCTAGATCTAGGTGGATCTAGGGAGATCAGTTAGTGTCCACACCTACCGATTTATCCGATAACAAAATTGGCGACCATACTGGGGACACGAATTGTTTCCTAGTTAGTCTAGTTTCCCTTCCTTTGATTGCTTGTTTTCTAGTTTCTGAGTCCGTGGGACATCCATCTAGACTCTTTGGATCTAGAAGTTCACTTAGATTCCTTGTCCTTTTTCAAAATTTTCTTTGATTACAGACATTCTCTCATTGTACCTCTCTACAGCTTGCGAAAACCATTGATTTTCGCACCCTGCTGTTAGATCCAATGCGAACTTCTCGCACCCTATCAATGTCTAGCCTGCAAGAATACCTAATTCTCGCACTGTACTCTACTGCTAGGCTGTGAACTTGTTTGTAAAATTTTTTGGATTGGGTCTTGTCATCTTTTGATGACCTAGTTTTTCTTTGATAAGATGGATTGAACTTTTGGAGCCTATATTGATCTGTTTACAGTCTGCTTGACATTCTTTGAGTTGTTTTTAGCCATCTTGGCTATGTTTGGTTTTGAAGGATTAGTCGCTTTCTTTGAGTATCTTTCAATTACAAAGCGTGTGTTTTCTTTAGAATTGTTTAGGGAAAGATCAAATTTCTTCTGAATAGTTCGCTTTAAAAGAAAACTTTTAGTTTGGATTTCTTTGTTTTAAGAAAGTTCATTATTACTTTTAGTGAAATTTTTGAAACAAAAAGATTTAATTTCTTGTTTTATATTGGATTGGGGGCATCCTTGCATTTGAAGTAGCGGAATTGCATATGGTGCATTGGTGTACAGTACCTTTTTCTCATTTCTTGAGAATCTTTATATTGATGAGTTTAATAAATTTTCGGACATCGTGCATATGGGAATGATAAATGTTTTCTCCTTCTCATAGCATAGCTTTCATCGAAATGAAAAGATTTCATATTCATCTCTTTGCATAATTTTCGAGTCGGTCAAAACACCATATTGTCCACGCCATTTTCCTATTGAGTAACAACAACCATAAAATAAAGCGCTTATAAAAATTGATTAGACATTTTTATCTTTTCTGGTAGCAAACCTACATTAGATTAGTTGTAGGGATTTGGAATAGGTGTGAAAGATAACTTTCCAAAGTTGCAAACAAACATAGAATCTTGAGTTAGGGAGCGGTTAAATCCACTTATTACATTTTGTCCCAGGAAGCTCTTCTAACACGAGGGTCGATCACGAGGTCACATTGAGACTGGCAGAGTTACTCACCCTGATTTGTTGGTCTTGGTGTAGAGGTTGCACGTATTGGGGGGTGCTTGAGAGGTATACCCACAATGATGAGTGGAAGCCTTTCAAGTTGATTTTCGGCTAAATACCCTGCCCTTGCGTGTGGATTGAACTGTCGATTGTTTCCCCAGGCATCACTGTAGTGATTGGTAACCTTAGTGGCCTATCTCTTTAGAGTCTTTACAGAAGGTGAATGTGGAGGGGCATGTCTTCATGGTACCTGGAATCGACGTTGGCCAAACTCACTCGGGCTCCTTGGAGGGTATACCCACGATTATGTGTGGGAGCTTGCACCAGGGTGTAAGTTCGTTAAGCAAGTCGTCAACATAGATGGTGCATCTTCGTGTTGCACCATCTACATCCTCCAAATATGAAATCATTGCAATCCTTTCAGGGATTTCATGACCATCGACTCACACACATAAGTTAGGAGTTACAACAAAGTACAAACAAATAATTATAATTGTATGAGAAATGTTATTTAAATCCAAGATCGGTGTAAATCCAACCTTGAAATTAAAGTTTATGAATGTTTTCCATGCAAGTTGTACTGAAGCGGGACCACTAACATCCAATGCAAGAAAAACAGGTTGTACTCAAGCAAGGCCATTCACATCCAAAAGTTGATGAGTGTTTTCAATATCATTGCAAACCTCATTACCCTCAAGATTTCTATAATCCAATGTTATATTGATATAAAAGCTCAACCAAATACGAACTATTTTGCATTTCTATTTACTGGAATTTATAAAAGTAAAATAATTATTCATTATCAAATTTTAGTTTATATGTGAATATATAAGAATATAATTAATTTATTATTATTTTAATTTTAAATTTAATATCAAAATTTTAAATACAATTTTTTTAAAATATAAATATAAGTAATTGAATATATAAATGCAAGAGTTAGTCGTCCTTTAAGGAAACAAGTTAACAACCCAAGATCAAAAAACATTTGATATGAGTGAAAATATGCCTCCTTATAGACCAACTGGTTATTTCATGTGGCATGTTTTTCCTTGAATATATGCTCACATTTACTCAAAGCAGCCAGTAATAACTATCCCATTATTGATTAATGTATTGAATTCTGATATATTATACTGATAAGCTTTGCAACCTAATTGTTATTAATTTAGATTCATGTAAATGTGAAATTTAATGTCAAAAGTTAAAAAAATTAAGTTACTTTTAAATTATAAGGTATGCACTTCAAGGACTTAGTCTGAGTAAACCCTTCACTGTTTTGTGTTATAATCCACTCAAAATGCTTGATATTATCTTTGTCTTTTTAGATAACTTTGTCCTTTTAGATAATTTATTGGGAAAGTGATCGAAGCCCATAAAATCTAGGTTATTTTATTTTATTTTATTCCTCTTGATTATTTTATTGGTTGAGCCAATTTTTTCCACCTAGACTCCAAAGAACAATCACATATCAAAGTGTGTTGGAATTGTTGATGTTTGGAAAACATTAGGAAGACATTCTCCTAGATTAATAATTAATAATAAAATTATTAATTGTTAAATAATATATAATGAGTAATAATAATAATGAATAGTTATTTATTATCCAAGGGATGCATCCTTTCATGGATGGTCACCATATGTTCTCTATATATGGAACACTCATCATCATAATAATACATCGAATCTGATAATTTGATATATCATATCATAGAAATTCAGCATGGTATTAGAGCAGGATTGGGCTTGACCCCCTCATGGGAGGGGCCAGTAAAATGAAAGAGCTAGCAAGAGACTCCCTCAATGCACTGAATCGTAAATGCAAGAGAAAAGAAATATTGTGAATGGTAGAGAAGATGTTTTGGTAGACAGTGTATTTATATTGTGTGTGTTTGTCCATGAACTGTGATGGATATGAGCCATCATGTAGTGGTGATTTATTACAAATATGACATTGTGCTCATTTCCTTCAGGTCTATGGGTAGGTGAGCCAATGTCGAGATTGTATGTAAGGATTGGATTCCTGGGAGACCGTGCTAAAGATTGCAGTGATGATGGTGTATTCAATTCTGGAGGACCAACTGGGGATGCTATAGGACATTAGGCGGAGCAATCTCGCATGCTATTTATGGCAGCAGATTGAGAACTCGAACTTCCTGAAGACATGTTGTGTGTGCTCAGTTTTCTATATTGTTTCGAAAATGATCGGTTGGTGAAGTGGATTGGGAAGGAGAATTGGATATCTCGTTAATAATAATACTCCCATGCAAATAACCACTGTTAAAACCGAGGACCTACTCCCCCCCTCTCATTTTTTCACAACTTAGATTCTTTACAAAGAGTTTAAGGAGCACTATACGATGCTAAAAGTTTTAGTTGCATCAACATGGTAAGAGAGAACAATGGTTCTAAGAATTTATCTTAATCATGTTGTCAGGATTCGCTTCCCAATGTACATGAGAAAGGCGTCCAAGGACAATGATTTTTCTATTTGCTGGAATGATATACCCAATGTGGATTGTGTATGCCTCTTACCATCATGTAGTCACTACTTTCACCTGGATTGCATAGACTAGTGGCTTCCATACCGAGCTACTTGTCCCTTGTGCAAAGGTTGTACTCACTATAATACCCATCAAAGATCAGAGAGGAACATATTATCAATTCTATAGTAAAATTAACAAAACCATACTATTGGTTTACGAGTTTGGAAATTGTAGCATTGTAGTAGACTATTTTGTTCAATATGGATTTTCTACAGAAGTGTTCATTCTCAGTATTGAGTAGATCAAATCCTCAATGTGTTAATATTTATGTATTTGAATTTTTTTTATGGTGCCCATGGTTTCCTACAAGATCAGGATATTGGACTTGCACAATGCTTAGACTGTGTAATATTGTCATTGATGGTTTGAGTCTTAGAGCATGACTATGCCTTTGGACACATCGATTAATGGATTTTCATTGAAGAAGGCATATGTGTGGTCAACACTAGATTATGAATCCTTGGAAGTTATTGTTAGTACACAATGATCGTAGAATTGAGGGAAATTCAATGGTGAATTCCAAGTGGATCTACAAGATCAAGCATGCAACAAACAACAACATCGAAAAGTACAAAAGAATGGTTGGTGTGGAAATAATCATGTTGGACCAGGGTACTCCTAGAAAGAGGGAGATACTTGGATCATGTGGAGAGACAAACATGGAGGGAAACACCTTCCAACATGATGACAAGGAGAGAAATTTCTACACATGATGCTCAGAGACAAGAAGTCTCTATAAGTAGTATATCTCCATGACTTGATCATATCAGATAACAGAGGTAGTTCTAGTGTATGTAGAGTCACTCCCAGAGAGGGAGGTAGTACTACATCCATAGAGATCATAGATTGAGTTATCTCCAGAGAAGGAAGAAGAGCTACCTTCAGGTTCATAGGGAGAAAATACAGAGGAGGAGTCACCTCTAGCTCCATAAGGAGTGTTGATGTTTGAGGCAACATCGTGAGACATTCTCCTCGGAGGGTCCTGTGTGGACTAGTAGGGGTAAATGTAGACTTCATCCTCATGTGATTCAGATGGTGAGATGAAGGTTTTAACACTAAGAGTAACATGTAGACTATTGTAAGTTTAAGCCTAGTACCCATCAAAATGTTTATAGTTGGATGAGTGATTATATTAAAAAATGGATCAAACTGATAAGGTTCAAAGCCCGATCTAATGTACGAAATTCCAAAGACTATATTCCAGCAAAAAGGGATATCATAATCTCCAACCAACACATATTTGAAATATGAATAGAAGAAAATGAAGAAAAACATCAAGATGAACAGTCAATTTCACATCAAGTTTGATTGACACATTGATATGCTTGAAATTTCATTAATTAGGATCCTTCTAATCAAGAAATAAATATTTTCTCTAAGAATAGATGCTTCACAAAATACATAGTAAATCATCCACTGCATAACTATGATAACAAATTTGTTGATAAATCTTTTATCAATCAATATTCCATTAGAGAAATAAGACAAAGAAAATGAACAAACAAAGGAGCACAAGATGATCTTTGACTACACAAGAATCCTCCATCCAGATATACATAGTCTAAGAGTTTACAAAATAGTAACAGCCTTTTTCCTATCACTCCAACCCTTTCCTTATCAAAATCCATTTCCATATATAGTTAATCATCTCTATATATCCTAAGGAGGTTGAAACCAAGGAGATACATATGATCCTCCTCCATTTAGGAGTCTCATTACAAAAGATTCCAACAAAAACCTAACAAATTCCTATTTTATGGGATCTTGTTTATTGAGATAAATGCCTTTTGAAACATGTCATGCTGCTTGATCTGGAGAAGTAACACATTTCCCTCATGTCCAAATAACTCCTAGGAGACCATTCAAAACTTCCCTGACAACTGGTAACCTTGCCATAGCTCAAATTTGCCAGATTGTTAGAGTTCACAACGCCTTTGATAACATGAGTTGCAAAATTTTCTGTAGGTGATGTTTTTAGATTTTCTCCAAAAATATGAAGTGGGTCGGGCTAATTTTTTTTCAGCAAGTCAAAAACATCATTTTTTCCTCTTCACCAAATTTCAAAGGAACCTAGATTGAAATTCAAAATTTCTTATCAAAACAATCCTGTAGCATCTTGTTTCACTTTTGCAAAGCTTCAACACCTCAAAACTTATGCCATGAGTCCAAAAATGTTGCAAAAACTTCATTATGTTGATATATGACTAGAGGAAAAATCCAAAACTACTAATCATGGTTTAAAACTCATAGCCATCACCAAAAATGTTTTAAATGCATGAAAACATAATCTTTGACCAAAATTGATGTTGGTTAAGGAGGATCAATTTCTTCATATTTTTGTTCTAGAGATTCTTATGATAGCCACCTTGGCCAACATGTATACTCATTGCTTGGATAATTTTTGTAATTTGTTATGACAGTTGGTGTCTGAAAACATAGTGAACAGGAGTTTTATGTTTTAATGATAGAATTGTTTTCCTAGAGTCCAACTTGTCCAAATATTTATACACATCAATGGTATGAGATAGATTACCTTTCAAGAAAGAGGAATAAGGAACAACCATTGAGATTTGTAATGAAAGGAAGACAATTGAAGATTCTTGCTAATAACAGGGTTTCAACAACATAGATATCAGTTTGCAGCACTAATGAAGTATGAAATTTGAAGCCACATTCTCAAATGATTTTACCATACACTTCAGGTTTGATAGAGGTCTCCTTTAATGGATTTAGATTACACTTCAAAATGATGCAGAAAATGAGGGTTTGAACCAATTCTAGAAATAGAGGGTTTGTAGCGCCAATTCAAACTCAAATTTCACACCTCAAGGAGATTGTTAGAAGATATGTGACATAATCCCGGGAAAAATGGTTAAATGTAGGCTCTGAAAACAGTGAAATTGTCTTTGACACGATTATTTAATTGCAATGATGAAAAATGAATGCATGAGGTACTTAGAGTATGCCGTGAATTCTCCTAGTGAGTTGGCAGCACATACACCTGACTTTGATTTGACACTTAAACAGATGGATGGTGACAAGAGGAACCTTGTGTACAACTTGGAGGTGTGACATGTCAAAGTAATGATCTAAAAGTAAAAGGTGTGACTCATAGGGGTTTATTTACCTTGTCATGATGAAAAATTACATAACCCAAAGACTCTAGACCAAGGCTAGACATAACTCAACTTATTTAAAACAAAACCTAAGTTTATGAACACATCCTAAAGACTCAAAACCTATGACCTATAAACCTTAGGACTCAAAAAACCAAACCAAATTGACTCTTTTTGACCCCTACAATTCTATGTGCTAACATATGGCTCCATATGGGATGGATACCTCCCTATGAGGCTCCAAGAACACGCAGTTTCAGTGCCTTACCCATTGGGAAAGGATTCATTATTGATCTACTGCAAACCAAGAAGTTAAAAGAAACAAAAATGTTTGTATGATGAGATTATTTACCTACTTCTAATTTGATCTTTGAGATGCTTGATCGGGTGACATAAAAAATCCAATGAAGCCATGAAAGGAACTTGTCTACTGATTGAATTTCTTGCATAACCATGCTTACTGGCAATTCAAATTGAAAATTAAATCCAATCTGAAAACTCATCCACTTTGAAGAATCAATTCCACTAATTGATTGTAGGTAACTCATAAAGGTCTCTTTCTCTGATGTTTCCAACAGAAATGAAAATGGATCTTGAAGCATATGTGTGAATATCACTAGTTGATCAATAAAAAGGAAATGACAACATGTGTCTATAGTTCCTTCCTGTTCACACGTATATAGTAATGTACAATCTTCTTTCTTCACTGTATCATTTTCTTCAAATGTTGATTTTTCTTGTTCTAAGTTTTCAAATGCAAGATCATTCTCAGAATAAAAGGCAACAATCTTATTATTTTCCTTATCATGCATTTCAACCTCACTAAAATTATCCATATATAGAACCATAGGATCACTATGAACATGGAAAGGTTGTTGTTGACTTATAATGTTATCCTTATCTTCCAAAAAACTTGTGTGATTTTGCAGCTCAACTCTTCCTGCTCTATAAGCAACTTCAAATTTTTCTTTCAAAATATTAAATGAAGAAAAGAATAAGGGAAATGACTTACCTCCAACTAAGTCACAATTTTCCCTATGACAGAGGTCATAACTGTCATAAATGGGTTGATTGTTTTCATAAGACTATTGAGAAGAATCCTTTCTGGATGAAAGTATATTTCTGATATTTTTTTGAAATCGTCCTCATCATAGTTATTGTACTCATCATATTGATCCAAGATATTTTCGTCAGGTGACTTATTAAATAATTGTATTAAATGAGCATAAACAAAAGTACACCATAAAGAAGGAAAAGATCAAAAGGAAAGAAACATAAACATGCAATATGAACACAAATAACTTGATCACAGAGTTCGTACCTGGTGGACTACGTCTTCGAGTCCTACTCTCAAATGGGTAGGTATTTTTATTAACTCCACAAAATAATTGGGAAAAATACATAAGTATACCTCATTCTGGAGTTAAGCTACAGAAGCTTTGCTCAGATAAAAAAAATAACACCACCACTGCGTTCATGGAATCGTTTTACCTAAAATTAACTATCTCCATGCATCGACCTAAGTCAGACACTTTTTGTCCCAAGAGGAACCCTTTCCTTAGTTTGTGTACCACTACTCCTACAATAAATGACTGAACAAATCTCGAACTGCATGCCAAAATATCAAAAATCACACCCAAGTCCATTCAGATCTATACGGGTGCGCTTGGTCTCACCTCTCGTGCTTTTGTGTTCCCAATGCACTGATTGAGGGACCTTCTTATGCAAGTTTCCGATGGTTATGGAATAAAGGAAGTGGTTGGTGCATTGGTGGGCGGAGAAAAATTTACACGCTTAGTTAGCGAAGGTCCCGACGTCAAATCCCATGGACTCCGCTCCATTTGGCGGAGTGTTTGGCAGTTTCTGGCCAAATATGGCGGACGTTTTGGCATGCTCCGTTAAATGTGGTGGAGAATCAGGCGAATGGTTTGGCGGTGGTTAAGTTTGGCGGTTGGAAAATATGCTTCCAGTTATGGTGGAAATGCCGCCATATTTGGTGGTCGGTTTATATATATATTTTTTAACTTTTTGGTCACAAGGCTTCCTTTTGCATTTTAGGGGTGCCACGTGGAGCCTTCCTATTGGTCCACATGGAATCCACTGATTTGTCCACCTTTGTATGATGACATCACCTCGAGACACATGCCGCCTTCTAGGTGGTGTCACATGGCATCATCTGAGGGTGCCACATGGCACTTTTTTACTCATCCACTTGGCGCCCTAAAAAGTACAAATCCAAGTGACAAGTGGCAGCCTTTGGTGCTTCCACATGGCATGCTGACATCATCATGACACATTTCACCCTATGCGCTTTCCACGTAGGCAGTACGAACACATACATCATCTATGATGACATCAACAGTACAAATGTTGACTCATCCCTACTGACTGGGCTAGGTTGACCAAAATGTTGACCACTTATATATTTTGTTCCATAACTCTGTTTGACGGGCCATTTGCGTCGTTAGAAATCTTGTGATGCTCTCTTTGTGATCATGCCATTTTCATTAAGTTTTGGAAACTTTGAATTTTTTCCCTTTTGTTGTCTGTTGAAGCCATTTCAAGCTTTCTAAGTTTCTTTTGTGCACTCTGAGTTGTTATTATCCTTCTCTGGATCCTTTTTGGATCATGCCTTCCCACTGAGATATTTTTGGACCACCAAAATATTTCATTAATCAACTGGTAAGTGAGGGAAGAGTCCCCTCACCTTATCCTTCTCAATCCACTTTTCCTTGCTTGTATGTGTTCCCTTTAAGCCTACTCGAAAATAATCAACACCACCCCTACGTGAAGTCCTCGTCCTTCTGTCCAGGATGATATCTTCCTCTAACTCATCGAAGTACCCAGTTGAAAACTCATCAACTGATGGAATTGAAACTTCCTCATCCTAATCCATGATCATGGGAGGCTCAAAAAGTTTTAAGTTCTCTACGTTAACAATGGAGTAAATATACATATAAGGTGGAAGATCTAAACAAAAATCATTAGTGCTGCTTTTCTCTAAAATAGTGAAGGGTCCATATCAGATGGGCTTGAGTTTATAGCCTTCACCCTTTAATCATTCCTTGCTAATGTGAAGCCTTCCTCGGTCTCTAACTTGGAACTGATGATCAACCCTATGCTTGTCATGTTGAGATTTATACTGTGCTTGACTCTTCCCCAACTATTCCCTGACTGCCTGGTGTATCTGCTGGATCCTCTGGATGAAATTGTGGGCTCTGCCCTCTATTCATTCTTCATTCACATTGACATATTTCCCATACATCAAGTCCAAAGGAACCTTTGGTAGGTACCCAAAACATGTCTCAAAAGGTGAAATCTGAGTGGATGGATATAAAGCTCGGTTATAAGCATGATGTACATAGGGTATTTGTTCATCCCATAACTTAGGATGCTTGTTGCAGTAGCCTTGAAGTAAAAGTACAATTTTTATGTTTACCATCTCTATCTATTAATTGGTATGTGGATGAAAAACATTGCTCCTATTCAATTTCGTGTCCATCAACCTCCACAAGCTATTCCAAAAATCCCCAGGAAATCGAGTATCTCGATCTGAGACAATGGACATGGGTAATCCAAAGTGAACCCAAACATGCTAAAAGAAAATATTATCAGTCTGCTTAGTAGTGATCTTCTTTTTACATGGAATCAAGATACACATCTTGTTGAACCTATCCACTATGACATACAAATAATCATGACCCCCTTTAGGCATTGGTGAACCCCCTACAAAATCCATGGAGACACTTTCCCATGGATGGGATGGAACAGGAAGTGGTGAGTATAGGACCAATTTTCTATTAGTGGGCTTACAATTAGAACACATCACACACTCCTTTACATATTTAGTTACAATTTCTTTCATTTGAGTCCAGTAACAAAACCTTTGCAAATGAGCCATAGTTTTTCCTACCCCAAAATTCCCCGATACAAGAGAAGTATGAGCTTCTCGTATTACATGGACTCGTTCACTTGTAGGAATACATAGCTTCCCAAGATGATAGAGTAATTTTCCCTACAGATAATAGTTCTCTACCTATGCACTATGGGTTATCTTCTCATATACTTCTTTAAAATATTCATCAATAGCATATTGTTCTACATAGCTATCATGAGATAAAGAATTACTCTTCAAAATAAGAGAAGAAGCAAAAGGAGGTCTAGAAAGCATATCGGCTACCTTGTTACTTGTACCCTTATTGTACCTGATTACCCAATGAAATTGTTATAGAAAACCCATCCATTTGTAGTGTCGAGATTGTTGCAGTTTGGTTTGTGCTTGAAGATATTGTAAAGGATCGTGATCTGTATGTATGATAGTTTCCTTAGTAGTGCTTCCATTTCTTTACACTTTGAACTAATGCATAAAACTCTTTATCATATGTAGGATAGTTAACAACATCTTGGTTAAAAGTATCAGAGTGGTAACAGATAGGCTTATGATATTGTGTCAATACTGCACCTATGGTGTACCCACTGGCATCTATCTCAATCTCAAATGGTTGTTGAAGATTCAATAGTGCTAATACTGGTGTGGTACTGATCTTCTCCTTCAAAATGTTGAAATCTTTTTGTTTATTTCCTTCCCACTGAAAAGTGTTCTTCACACTGGTTAAGGCATGCAAAGGATTTGTTATAAAGGAGAAGTTGGGAATGAATCTCTTCCAATACTGGACTGCACCCAAGAAACTCCGGACTTTGGTCACACTTTTTGGCTCAGGGAAATTTAAAAATTACTTCGATTTTGGAAGGATCGATCTTCATTTGTCCTCCTCCCACGATATGACCTAAGTACACAAGTGCAGTCTTTCCAAATTCACATTTTGACATTTTCACATCCAACTTTTCCCTTTGCAAAGTATCCAGTACTTGCTTTACATGCCTTACATATTGATCGCAAGTCCCGCTAAAAACAAGAATGTCGTCTAAATACACAATCACAAAGTCATCCAGGAAAGGCCTGAATACATCATTCATCACACACATGAAAGTTGTTGGAGTATTGCAAATCCCAAATGACATAACTAACCACTAAAACAATCTTTGTTTGGTTTTAAAGGAAGTCTTCCATGCAACCCTAATTTGATTATATCCACTGCACAAATCCAACTTAGTGAAATAAACAACGTTATTCAACTAATCAAGTAAATCATCTATGCGAGGAAGAGGGTATTGATTTTTCACCGTGATTTTATTTAAAGCCCAGTAATTGACACACATTCACCATGTGCCATCTTTCATTGGAACCATCACGATCATAGAACCACAAGGAGATGAATTGGGCCCGATGACCCCTTGATCCAATAATCCCTGTACCTGCTTCTTGATCTCTGTAATGTCCACAACTAACATCCTGTACATGCCCACATTAATAAGAGGAGAATCTTGTTGAAGATGTATCTCATGTTGGATTTCCCTCTTAGGAGGTAATCCATTTGGTTCCTGAAAAATATCATCATACTTAAAAACAATATCAATTAATTCCTTTTTATGAGATAGATCACACCCTTGGAAAGCGTCAGATGTCCCAACATCTTTCTCTTTGACGACCATGAGTACATATCTCGTATTAGTGGTTATGAGTCTTTTCATTTTCCCTGCACTAACAATTGTCATATTTACCCTCATGCTGGGATCTCTAACAATATATTCCTCCCCCTTTAGTAAGGTGGTATTTTTTCTCATGATGAAAGAAGACTTATTTTCTATCATAAAGATAAGGACTCCCCAACACTATGCCACATATATCAAGTGGTACAACATCCAAATCCACTTCATCAATCAACTTTGAGGCAATAGAAAATCTGACCCTACATTGTTTGATGACACTAAGTTTTTCTTTATCACATACCCAACCAAGAGGGTAAATATTTGGATGTGGTTTCGTTACAAGACCCATGTTCTTGAGAAGTGCTTCAGATATTAAGTTTACTTGGGAATCCAGATCAAATAATGTATCTATCTTAGTATGTTTAGATACAACTCATATATGAAATAACTCATTCCTCTTTCGTTCATCAATATGATATTCATCATTGGAACTTGAACTAGCATGAAGAGAATCTTTACCTTGTACTCCATTCATTGTGATATTTCCTTCATCTCCTGATTTGGAACCAAGATCTTGCTGCACTGTAGAAACGGTCTTTGTCTTCCCCTTTCCACTGAACTGTTTCGGTTTATTTTTTGGATGTAATTTCCAACAATGTTCTTCATCGTGACCTCTCTTCTTGCAATGAGTGCAATATGGTTTTCCTCCTTCTCTCGTTACTGTAGCGGTCTTCGTTTCCTTCCTTTTGAACTTCTTAAAATTCTTTTGTGGGAAATTGCAAGGTTTCTTCATGGGATCTTCTTGAACATGTTTCCCCATGTTCTCAAGGTGAATGAATTGCACACAAACTTCATTAAGATTAGTGGGGTTAAAAAAGAGTAAAGTATGACAAATATAACTGTGAAGTGTGCAAGTATACTTCATTAAAGTTTCATAATAATCCAAAGGAATATTTAATGTGAGATATTTCCTAAATTCTTCTGTGAAACTTTACACATTATGACCTTTACTCTGTCTCAAAGTTTCCCATTCCATCATTGCTTTATGTAAATACCCTAATGGATAGAACCACTTCCTTATCCCTGATTTAAATTCCGACCATGAGGAAAGAAGATTACCAAACTTACTTTTGTCCCATAGCTTGCTTTCCCACCATGTAAGAGTGGTTCCTTCCAATTGAAGAGAAACCAATTGCACTTTAACTTCCTCTTCATCAACATGTTGAACATGGAAATATACTTCAACTTGTCAGATCCAATTATCTAACTTTTCAGGATTAGCATCTCCATTAAACATAGGTAAAGAAAAATTTACATCAAGCTTTAATAATGGTTTCTTAAGAGAGGATTTATGGTTAGAATGTTGAGAGTGATGATAATGCTCAGAGGAAGAAGAAATAGAACTTGAAGGAGAAGATGGAGGCTTAGGAGGATCTCCTCTAGCCCCTTGG
The DNA here is from genome assembly GCA_010110895.2 of Picea sitchensis. Lineage (NCBI taxonomy): Eukaryota > Viridiplantae > Streptophyta > Pinopsida > Pinales > Pinaceae > Picea > Picea sitchensis. The sequence goes on along the minus strand of SNQJ01S0015878.1, from coordinate 84,302 downwards.
TTTATCGAAGCATCATCATCAGGTGGTGCTTCTTTTTTCTTCCCTTTCTTCTTCATCCTCTTTCCGTAATCTCCATACATTTGTTTGACCATTTCTTACATGAGATAAAATACCATGTGAAATTTTTTCTCATGTTCATCATGCTTAGCCTCTTCTTCCATCTTGTTCGTTCGGGATGCATGACCAACTTCGTCATTGCAAGTTTGAAGATTTCCTTCGCCCTAGTTATGCTTGGCCCCAGTAAGAATTCATACTCAATAATTCAAGTCAAAGACCACTGCTCTTATACCAACATGATCCAGGATATTTTCGTCAGGAGACCTATTAAAGAACTGTATTAAATGAGCATAAACAAAATCACATCATAAAGAAGGAAAAGCTAAAAAGGAAAGAGACATAATCATGAAATATGAACATAAAGAACTTGATAACGGACTTCATCCCTGGTGATCTATGTCTCTGGGTCCTTCTCTCAAATGGGTAGGTCTTTTTATTAACTCCACAAAAGAATTGGGAAAAAACATAAGTATACCAAATTATGGAGTTAAGCTACAAAATATTTGCTCAGATCAAAAAAATAACACCACCACTGCATTTGTGGCGTCTTTTTACCTAAAAATGACTATTTCCATGCCTCGCTCCGAGTCAGACACTTTTTGGCCCAAGAGGCACCCTTGCCTCGATTTGTGTGCCGCTGCTCCTGTAATAAATGACTGGTCAGATCTCGAACTGCATGAAAAAATATCAAATATCGCACCCAAGTCCATACAGATCCATACGAGCATGCTTAGTATCACCTCTCATGCTCTTGTGTTCCCAATGCACTGATCGAGGGACCTTCTTATACAAGTTTCTGGCGGTTATGCAATAAAGGAAGTGGTTGGCGCATTGGTGGGTGGAGCTAAATTTAGATGATTAGTTAGTGGAGGTCTCAGGGTTGAATCTCGTGGACTCTGCTCCATTTGGCGGATTGTTTGGCAGTTTCTGGCTAAATATGGCAGACGTTTTCGCGCCCTCCGCTAAATGTGGCGGAGAATCTGGCGAATGGTTTGGCAGTTGGCGAATATGCTGCCTGTTCTGGTGGAACCGTTGCCATATTTGGTGGTCGGTTTATATATATTAACTTTTTAGTCACGGGGCCTCATGAATTTCGAGGGTTCCACATGATGCCTTCCTATTGGGCCATGTGGCATCCTCTAATTTGTCCACCTATGTATACTGATGTCACCTTGGAACACATGGTACCTTCTAGGTGGTGCCACATGGCGTCACCTGGGGGTGCCACATGACACTTTTTTACTTGTCCACATGGGTTCCTAAAAATTCCAAATCTGTGTGACATGTGGTAGCCTCTGGTGCTACCATGTGGCATACTAACGTCATGTTGACATCATCATGACACATGTCACCCTCTACTCTTGCCATGCAGGTTGTATGGATGCTGACATCATTCGTACAGATGATAACGTCAGCAGTACGGATGTTGACTCATCCCTACTGGCTAGGCTAGGTTGAAAAAAACTTTTACCGCTAACTTTGTTTGATGAGCCATTTGTGCCATTAGAAATCTTGTGACGTGCTCTTCTCGATCATGCCATTTTAACTGAGTTATGGGAACTTTGAATTGTTTCCCTTTTGTTGTTTGTTGAAGCCATTTTGAGTGTTCTAAGTTGCTTCTGTGTGTTCTGAGTCATTCTTAGCCTTCTATGCATCCTTTTTGGATCATATATACAAGTAAACAAAAGGCTTCATGAATATCATAATTAACAAAATTAGAGACAACATCTTGCTCCTCAACAGATTATTCTGCCAACTCCTCCTCATGGCATCTTTCTTGTTCATGTTCATTGTCATCTATGTCTACATTCCACTCATCATCCTTAACTTGATCTAAAAAAGTTCCAGATTGTCCTCAACCTCTTGAGAATCAATGAACATTTTTTGCAAGGTGAAAGACCTCGTTTCTAGGGGAAGAAGAGAAAACTATGGATGAAGAGTTGTTACATAACATAGTCTAGAAACAACTTTAGGAGGTCGGATATCTAAAGGCATGTTGCAATAAAAACTATAAAATCTCATGTTGAAAATAGCAAGAGCTTCATCCTCCCCTCTTTTCAAATAATAAAACTCAGCTAAGTACTGGTCAAGAGATTTTTTCTCTCCCCATTACCTTGAAAATGCACCAAATAACTCAACCCATGAACCAATGGAACCGACCTCTAAATTTTTAAACCACAAAGAAACATCTCCAGCCAAATATTTGGCAAATAACCTCATAACAACATCCTCATGCATGATTTCCAAATTTTCAATGATATTCTGAAAAGATCCCAAATGCTTCTCAGCTATAATATGATCTTCTCCAACAAAAAGAGGCAGATATTCTAAAAACTTGGAAGGGTAAGGATGAAGAGTAGATGGCATCTTTAAAGGTTTGAACATTTTTTCTTTTTTTTCCGGGCTAAACATCAGTAGGCTACAAGTGAGGTTCAGTGGATTGATTTCAAATTCTAGTATTGGTGGTAAAAGATGGTACTATGATTAGAGAAGGTGGTGAATCAATTGTATTATTTGTTGGCATGTTTGCAGGTAGAGGTGTGCTTGTTATTGATGGAAATATCAATAGCGGAGCGTCGATGGCATAAGAACAACAATGAAGACACAGAAGAGAAAGCTAGAGAAGAGATCAAATCTCAGAAGAGATAGTGCCTTGCGCTTTCCATAAGTGCAGTCGAGGACCAAGAGAAGGACTCGCAGGACGAGCAAAGGTCGCAAAACCTTTGACAATTAGAAATTATTCCAAGTCGGAAGGATGCGTAAGCTCGGTAGGAAGAGAAACAAGGATCGTTGGATCACCCATCCCGAATTCTTGATGGCCGTCAGAGAGAAGACATAGAAGGAGAACATATCTTAAGCATCAGATTTGAGTGCAAGGACAAACCGTCATTGGATCTAGAAGAACGTGCACGACCGTTAAGTGAAAGGTGAAGCGGGCTTACAAAGTCCCGAAAGCAGGGGGATCGTCCATCGTCAAATATGATATGTGGCAGCATATGAGTAGTTTCATAGAATCGCGAATCGGGAGAACTGTGTCAAGCGGTCCGTAGATATCGCGAAACACAAAATCTTGGGGACCATTTGATCCAGAGGACAGGTGTCGAGATATCAAAATTTCGCTGACTGTAAAGTAAAAGGAAGGAAATGCTCTAACCTTCCAACTCATGAAACATGAAATTGCAATATGATCTGAGCTGTTGGATCAAGGACTAATATGGGCCGTCAAATCCAGGAGGTAAATGTGGCAGACCACGTCAGCAAGGACAGGTGGTAGACTACGTCAATAAGTACATGTGGTACAATCAAATAGGGACAAGTGTCAATATGATTCGACATTTCAAGTACGTGAATATTACAAATCTAAGTGACACATGGCAGCCATTGGACACATGACACATCATCGAGTGACGCAAGATTTACGTCACTCCGGGAGTTTTTCTTCGGGAGTTTTAACATCAACACTCCCCCAAAGTCCCGAAGGCTGAAGTCCCAGAGAAGAGGATAGTCATCGGATCACTAAGTAATCTAAACCCTTGATCTAATATGAATCCATTTCGGAGTTTCGCATATCGGGATTTTTGGAGACAACTTGTTGCAGAATCTCCGAAATGCAAAGTCGTAAAAACTTTATGGCTCATCGGATCACAAAGGGTTCTAAACAACTGAACTGTCACAACAAAGAACAAAGTCTCAAGTATCGAAGGTAAGATCTGGATTGTCATATCACCAAGAATCGTAGACCATTGATTAGGCACGATAAAGGCCCACGAAGTTGGGAAATCGCAAAGCACCCTCGTCCTTGGCCCCTGGTCACAACTAGTGGTCACATCAGCAGGAAAGAAGTAAAGGAGCTAGAAAAGCTAGGCTCCATTTCAGAGTTTCACATATCATGAATTCTAGAGGAAGGATTTTCGAGAAGTCACGAAACAAAAATTCCCAAAATTGATCTGAGTCATTGATTGCAAGGGAATCGAGGACCGTAGATCTGGTCATGAGGAATTTGCCGATTTCGGGATCGGGAATTCGAAGAAGATAGGTGAGTGAATTCACGAATTTTTTAATGTCCCAAAGTGTGAAATTGCAAAGCAACTATTGGCATAGCTAGTGGTCACGTGAGGGGAAAGAGCTAGCATAGCTAGGCTCTATTTCGTGATCAAGAGCCGGAAGAGTCAGATTTACTCGCAACAAAATCACGAAACACGAAATTGCAAAGCGCCCTTTTGAATAAGCACTTGGTCACCGTTGTTGGTCATGTGAAAGGAAGGGGCTTACCCAAAAGAGCTAGCACCCACTGTGTAGATTTCTCAGAAAGGGAAAAGGTGCCAAACACATGAACACACAAAGGTTCTCTCAGTAACTGCCAGACGAAGTGATTGCATCTGCTAGAGGATTTGAGGAGTTGTAGGGTGACTGCTAGAGGAGACAAAGAGTCTCGAGGTAACGTCCTGTGATGATGAAGAGATTCGGTCATGACAGAGAAGACAAAGAGTCTTGAATACCAAAGAGGCTAAGGAATATCAACATAGCGGCCATTGATGATGAACTCATAGGAAATAGAACTTCCAGAGAAGATACAGAGCTTCCATGATGATCATGAGATGAATCGACATGAGAAATTGATGAGGAATAGAAAAGGCAAGGGAATATGATGTGGAGTTATGCAAGAGAAAGGAGGAGTTACAATGAACAAAGTGTGGGGTAGAACAGTGTCATTGAAAAGAGCATGCATAAAAATTGCACATGGGGCATGCAAAAGGTGCATAGAGAGGATAAAAATGCAGACCAAAGAAGAGATTTGTGCCACTGTTGAGTGTGATTCATGCAAGTAAAAGTAGGCTGTGTGTAGTATCTAAAATGCACAGAAGGGGGATAACACATGGTATGGATATGGCGCAAAGATGATAAAAGGAAAAAGACCAGAAAGCACAATAGATGCAAGCAGGAATACACTGATGCAAATAGAGCAGAGCAATGTAGCAGAATAATGATGTGACTGGTAAGCCATTGATAAATCTTGTATGACTATAATAACTTTATGAGAAGCAAATATTTATAAGTAGGGTGGTAGGGAGGTGCTAGGGAGGACTTTCATCCTTAGAGTTTCAAGTGGGTTCTTGAACACAGGGAGTTGTAGCTTCCATTTGGTTGTTGCAAAAAAAACTATGGTGGCAGGGTGGTGCAAGGGAGAACTATTTTTCTCTGTTATACAGGTTGGTTCCTGTGTGACTGTAAGTTGGTGCATCCATCCAGTTGGTGTTGGAACAACTAGGGAGTTGGTGCTTCCTTCTAGTGGGTGCTAGAGAAACCAGAGAGTTGGTGCTCCTAGTAAGTTGCAGCTTGCAAGACAGAGGTGGTAGCCTCATAATGAGTTGGAGCTCATAAGTATGATAATGTACAAAATGTAAAGATTACTTATCATATCAAGAAGAAGAGGTTTTTACCCTTTATGGGTTTGCTCAGGAAATATCTGTCTCTGTATATTTCATGTGTGTGATTGATGTTTAACATTCTATTGATTATTTTCCAACATCATGGTGATTGTCATTATGTGTTCAGTAAAGTTTTTAAAATGGGAAAAATTGTTTAAGCACAGTACCATTTGATTCACCCCCCCTCTCAATTGTCCAACAATTAGTATCAGAGCCAAGTTACTTTTATCTAAAGGTAGGTCAGGAAGCTTAAAAATTTCAATCCATGAAGGAACTTCAACCAATCAGGCCCCCCTATTCAATGGAACAAAATTTTCCTTTAGGAAAGTTAGGATGAGAACCTACATAATGGCCCTAGGTACAAATGTCTGAGACGTGGTAGAGACTGGTTATGTAAAGCCAATTGTACTAGTTAATAAGGATGACAAGCTAGAATTTATCTTCAATGCTAAGTCTATGAATGCTATTCTAAGTGGGCTTGCAGAAGCAAAATTTTTAAAAGTTATGCACTTAGAAACTACCAAAGAAATGTGGGACAAACTCATTAGCAGTTATGAAGGTAATGAGAAGGTAAAGGACGCCAAGCTTCAAACCTACAGAGTACATTTTGAGCATCTAAAGATGAAGATGAAACTGTTGGAAAGTACTTTCTAAGAGTTGAAGAACTAGTAAATGCAATAAAATCACTTGGTGAAAAAATTTAGGAACCCTCTTTAGTTCAGAAGATTTTGAGATCTCTGGCAGATAGGTTCAACCCGAAGGTCTCTGCTATAGAAGAACTTAATAATCTAAAAGACTTGGATTTTTATCAACTTCTAGGAATGTTGAATTCATATGAAATGAGGATAGTTAAAGATAAACCCACCTCTAGAGAAGCATCATTTAAAGAAGATAAGAATGAGGATTTGAGCCTAATGAAATTGAAGAAACATTTGTGAGAATACTAAAGAAAGTATCAGGAAAGTACCAGGGAAAGTTCCCCTTCAAATGTTGTAACTGTGGAAGGATAGGTCACTTTTCATATATGTGTCCACACAAGAATAAGGACTAGAACTTTGAAGGTGAAGAGAAGTACAAATTCAAGAGATTTGGTAAAAAGAAAATCTTATGTGTAAACAATGATGACTCTTCAGGAGACATAGATAGTGACTCTTCTTGTGAAGATAAGATTAATAACTTTATGCTAATGGCCAAAAAGGATTATGATAATAAAATCACGGGAAGTGATGTTGATGATGAATAAGTTGTGGTTGACTTGGAAGGAGAACCGATCAATGCTCTAGAAGAAATTGCTAGACATAGAATCAAGAAGAAGAAGAAAAAACAACTGCTGATATAGTTCGAGAAAGACAGTAAAAAACCTGATGAAGACTTTACCCTGCTGAAAGTAGAATTAAAAGAGGCAAAGAAAATAAAAGACATTTTGAAACAACAGTTATCAGAAAAGAAGGCAAGATGTGAAGCCTTGAAAGAAGAGGTAGTAAAAATTAGAAAATAAATGGAGAAGTTTAAAGCACTATATCTCCAAAATATTCCAAGCATTAAAGCTTCAGAAGGATTAGCCACCATTCTGAATCAGCAAAGGAATCCAAATTTGAAAACTGGTTTGGGTTATGAACAAGGATCAAATAATGGTTAGCCAAGCAACAAAGAATCCATTAAGTTTGTCAAATATACATGCATTGACAACAATAAATATGGAGAAACAAAGGAAGATAATCAACCACCAAGAAAGAGTGAAGGAAGAAGCACTTGAACTGAAACTATAGAACAAAGAAATCATATAACCTCTACTCAAAGAAATCATCAGCATGGAAGAAATTGACATGCTCAAAGAAGACAACGATTTTCTAGGTACAAAGGATTTTTCTATGGATATTGTTTTTACTGTTCTAACTTTGGTCACAAAGTTGTAATTTGCTCCCTAAAATTTAGATATGAGAAATCAAGACACTCTAGGAAAAGATATCTATCACAACAAAGAATGAAACAGCTAGTTAAAAAACAACCACATACTGCAAATCATTTGATGACTGGGAAAAGGACACAGGTTAAGCATAAAAATCGTTATGATCCTTTATTCAATGAACCAGAATGTTACACCTGCCATAATTATGGACATAAAGCTACAGACTATCGCTTAAGGAACTATGAACCAGATTTGAAGCCTTCTGTTGAAAATGTCAAGGTTTGGAAGAAGAAAGAAAATGACAAGTGTGGACTAGTGTTGTTAGCTCAAAGACAAAAGAACCCATGATATATTGATAGTCGTTTCTCCAAACATATGACAAGAGACAAAGGTAAGTTTCTATCTCTAAGTGAAATAAAATCAGGAAACATAACCTTTGGAAATGATGCTCTAGGTAAACTCAATGGTAAAGGGATGGTGAGCTTAAGTAATGGAAAAGGAAAATCCCAAGATGTTCTACTTGTAGATGGGATGAAACATAATTTGCTCATTGTAAGTCAAATGTGTGACAGAGGATGTGAAGTGGTGTTCACTTCCAAGGATTGCAAGATAAAGTCTGTAAACTTAGGACAAGTGGTGGCTAAAGGCATAAGGAGAGATAATAATGTATATGTGATGAAAGAAGATAGAGAAGAGTGTCATCTAAGAAAAAATTATGAAAGCTAGTTATGGCATAGTAGACTTGGACATCTAAACTTTGACCACTTAATCAAGATCAAAAATCTTGAGGCAGTAAAAGATCTTCCAAGAATATCAAAGCCACAAGACTCTGTGTGTAAACCCTTCCAAGTAGGAAAGCTAACTAGGACTCAATTTAAATCCAAGAGCTCTACTTCAACAAAGAAACCACTCCAGTTATGTGGACCATCAAGACAGGAAGGCACAGAGAAGGAAAACTACTTTATGATGATCATTGATAATTACTCCAAACTTACTTGGGTTGATTTTCTCAAAGAAAAAGCTGAAGCATTTGAGAAATTTAAAATATTTAAGGCTTTAACTAAGAATCAAATAGGTAAGAGGTTAAAGGAAGTAAGATCAGAAAGAGGAGGAGAATTTATGTCAAGTGATTTTAAGGAAATCTATGATAAAAATGGGATCAAGAGAGTATACACAATCCCAGGAAGTCCACAGCAAAATGGAGTAGTTGAGAGGAAAAACAGAATCGTGCAGCAAATGGCCAGGTTAATGATGAATGAGAAGAACATTGGTCAAACCTACTGGGTAGAAGCAATACACACAATAGTCCATGTTCTTAACAAACATACGATAAAAATGGACTCAAGAGAGCATGTACAATAACCTGCAGTCCAATGCCAAAACGGCGTCGGTATGGTTCTTAATCGCGTTGAAATTAGTCGTGTCAGCCATCGAAACGAGAAGAAACATCATCAAACCCAATCAAGTAGCCAACACAACAATAGTCCATGTTCCAACAAAGTTCAATCTCCCACCTTAGACCACACAGTGACAAGACACCTTATGAACTGTGGTATGGAATACCTGCCTCAATCAAACACTTCAAAGTATTTGGGAGTAAGTGCTACATAAAGAATAATAATGAGAACATTTGAAAGTATGATGATAGGGTTGATGAAGGAATATGCTTAGGGTATTCTACAAACAACAAAGGATACATATGATATAATAAGAGACTATATAAATTGGTTGATTGTATTGACATAAAAGTTGATGAAGGAGTCTCAGTAAGAGAGGTGAACAATACTAAATCAACAACATAGTATATAGGTGAAGTTGAAGTTGAACAGGTCCAAGAATTAGAACAAGAAGGCTTTGATTCAGATGAATATGAAAATACTCGAGAAGATTCAAATCAACAGACAACACCAAATCATTCCTTCAGAATTACTCAAAAAATCATCCTACAAGTCAGATAATTGGTGAGAAAGACAAAGGTGTACAAACTAGGAGAAATATAATCAAAGACAACGATAAATCACATATAGAACTCATGTCCATGGTGGAACCCAAGAAATTTAATGAGGCCAATAAATATAGAAATTGGTTAAGATCAATGAATGAGGAACTCGACCAGATTGAAAAGAATGACACTTGGGAACTTGTTCCTAGGCCAGTAGATAAAAATATAATAATATCAAATTGGGTCTACAAAAATAAGATGAATGAGAAAGGAAACATTGTAAGAAATGAGGCCATATTGGCTTGCAAAGGATATGCTCAAATAGAAGCGATGGACTTTGATGAAACATTTACGCCCGTAGCAAGATTGGAAAAAATTAGAATGTTTCTTGCCTATGCTTGTCATAAACAATTTAGAGTCTATCAAATGCATGTCAAGTCAACTTTTCTAAATGGAGATCTAAGGGAATAATTCTATATGGAACAACCAGAGGGTTTCCAACTGTCAGATAACCCTGACTTTGTTTGTAAGTTGAAGATATCCTTATATGGGTTAAAACAAGTTCCTTGTACCTAGTATAACAGACTGAATACATATCTACAAGACAAAGGATTCAAGAGAGGAACAATTGACACAAATTTATATATCAAAAAATAGGGTAATGATTTGCTCATTGTATTGGTCTACGTAGATGACATCATATTCGGTAGTAATAATGCCTCACCGGTACAATGGTTTTCTTCTACCATGCAGCCTGATTTTGAAATGTCTATGATAGGCGAACTATCATTTTTTCTGGGTCTGCAAATTACTCAGAGGTCTGAAGGAATATTTCTTTCTCAAGAAAAATATCTAATGGAAATGTTGAAAAGGTTACAAATGGAAGATTCTAAACCTATGAGCACACCTATGGTCATTGTATGTAAGTTAAGAAAGGATGATGACTCACCTGATGTTGATCAGAGTTCATATAGTTCTATGATAGGTAGCCTATTGTACATAACAACATCTCGTCCAGACATAATGCATGTTGCTGGAATCATAGGAAGGTATCAGGCCACACCTAAAAAGAGTCATTTGTTAGCTGTCAAAAGGATATTTAGATACCTGAAAGGAACAATGGACTATGGCCTATGGTATCCTAGGAATCAAAATTTTCAACTATCAGTCTATTTAGATGTTGATTGGGCTAACTGAGTGTATGCAAGGAAAAGCACGAGTGGAGGTGAATTCTTCTTAGGAGATTCTCTTGTATCATGGTTGAGCAAGAAGCAAGGTTCCATTCCCTTTTCAAATACATAAGTTGAATACATTGCAGCTGCCACTTACTGTACCCAAGTATTGTGGATGATTCAGACACTGCACTGATCCCAATTCATTGTGATAACACCAGTGCAATTAGTGTGTAAAAGAATCATGTCTTTCACTCCAAGACCAATCATATACCCATCAAGTATCACTTATTGAGGGAACAGGTAACCAACTCTGTGGTTTTTGTGCATTATATTCCTTCCAAATATCAGATTGTTGATATCTTCACTAAACCGCTTGCACAAGCTCAATTTGAGTATCTACGCCAAAAGTTGGGCATGACCCCACTATCAATCTATGAGAGTCCATCTTGTTAGGGGGATTATGTGTTGGTTTAATATCTTATACCTTCGAAAAAGTACTGCAACAAGTCAGGGGGAGAATGTTTTTTCTTTACATTGATGTCAAAGGGGGAGAAAAAGTGTGGCTGCGTGGATGCTAGATTTGGAGCTCTAAGAAGAATACTGCAGCCGTTTAGGGTTTCCATCAATGCCAAAGGGGGAGATTGTTGGCATGTTTGCAGGCAGAGGTGTGTTTGTCATTGATGGAAAGATCAACAACGCAACATCAATGGCACAAGAACAACAGTGAAGACACAAAAGAGAAATCTAGAGAAGAGATCAAATCTCAGAAGAGATAGCACCTTGCGCTTTCCAAAAGTGCAGCCGAGGACCAAGAGAAGGACTCACAGGGAAAGAAAAGGTCGCACAACCTTTGACACATAGAAATTCTTCCAAGTCGGAAGGATGCGTAATCCCAGGAGACAGAGCAATAATGATCATTGGATCACCCATCCCAAATTCTCGATGATCGTTAGATCAAAGTCTAGATAGGAAGAGCATGCAGAGAAGGAGAACAAACCATCGTTGGATCTATAAGAACATGGAGGACCATTAAGTGCAAGGTGAAGCGGGCATACAAAGTCCCAAAAGTAGGGGGATTTTCCATCGTCAAAGAGGACACATGGAAACAGATGAGAAGTTTAAAAAAATCACGCATCGGGAGCACTGCGTTGAGCAGTCTGCAAATATCGTGAAACGTGAAATCCCAGGGACTATTCGATCCAGAGGACACGTGGCAAGAGATCAAAATTTCACTGACTGGAAAGTTAAAGGAAGGAAGTGCTCTAACCTTCCAACTCACAAAATGTGAAATCGCAATATGATCTGAGCCATTGGATCGAGGACTAATCTAGGCCATCAGATCCAAGAGGTGAATGCGGCAGACCACATCATCAAGGATAGGTGGTAGACTACGTCAGCAAGGACACATGGCACGATTAGACAGGAACAAGTGCCAAGATGACTCGACGTTTCAAGTACGTGAATACTACAAATCTAAGTGACACATGGTAGCCACTCGACTCATGACATGTCATCGAGTGACGCAAGAGTTACGTCACTCTGAGATTTTTTCTTTGGTAGTTTTATAATCAACACTCCCCCAAAACCCCGAAGGCTGAAGTCCTGGAGTGGAGGATAGTTTTCGGATCACTGAAAAATATCGACCGTTGATATGATATGAAGCCATTTCGAAGTTTCGTGTACCGGGAGTTTTGGAGACAACTCACTACAAAATCTCTGAAATGCGAAGTCATGAAAAAGTTATGGGCTATCGGATCACAAAGGGTTCTAGATGGTTGATCTGTCACAACAAAGAATGAAGTCTCAAGTCTTGAAGGTAAGATCTGGACCGTTGGATCACCAAGGATCATGGACCATTGATCAGGCACAACAAAGGCCCGTGAAGTCATGAAATCATGAAGCACCCTCGTGCTTGGCCCCTGGTCATAGCTAGTGGTCACATCAATGGGAGAGAAGTAAAGGAGCTAGCGCAGCTGGGATCCATTTTGTAGTTTCGCAGATCGGGAATTCCATAGGAAGGAGTTGCGAAAACTCGCGAAACGTGAAGTCATGAAATTTATCTGATTCATTGATTGCAAGGGAATCGAGGATCATAGATTTGGTCCTGAGGAATTCGTTGATTCGGGGATCTGGAATTCAGAGAATATAGGTGAGCGAATTCACGAAGTTCGCAATGTCCCGAAGTGTAAAATTGTGAAGCACCCATTGGCGTAGCTGGTGGTCACCGTCGGTGGTCTTGTGAGGGGAAAGAGCTAGCGTAGCTAGGCTCTATTTCCTGATCAGGAGTTGGAAGAGTCAAAGTGACTTGCAGCAAAATCATGAAACACTAAATTGCAAAGCTCCCTTTTAAATAAGTTCTTGGTCACCACCAATGGTAATGTGAAAGGAAGGGGCTTAGCCAGAAGAGATAGCGCCCACTATGTAGATTTCTTAGAAAGGGAAAAGGTGCCAAATACATGAACGCGCGAAGGTTCTCTCAGTAACTTCCAGAATGAAGTGACTGCATCTGCTAGAGAATTCGAAGAGTTGTAGGGTGACTGCTAGAGGAGACGAAGAGTCTCGAGGTAACGTCCTGTGATGATGAAGAGATTCGGTAATGACAGAGAAGAAAAAGAGTCTCGACTGCCAAAGAGGCTAAGGAATATCAACATAACGACCACTGATGATGAACTCATAGGCAACAAAACTACCAGAGAAGATAAATAGTTTCCATGATGATCATGATATGACTCGACGTGAGAAAGTGATGAGGAATAGAAAAGGCAAGGTAATCTTCTATGGACCTATGCGAGAGCAAGGAGGAGTTACAGTGAGAAAACTGTGGGGTCGAATAGTGTCACTGAAAAGATAATGCATATACATTGCACATGGGGCATGCAGAAAGTGCAAAGAGAGGATAAAAACACATAACAAAGAAGATATTTGTGCCACTGTTGAGTGTGATTCATGCGAGAAAAAACAGGTTGTGTAGTAGTTGAAATGCATAGAAGGGGGGTAGTGCATGGTATGGATATGGTGCACAGATCATAAAAGGAAAAATAATAGAAAGCGCAATAGATACAAGCAGGAAGACACTGATACAGGCAGAGTAGAGTAGTGTAGTAGAATAGTGATGCGATTGGTAAGCTATTGATAAATCTTGTATCACTATAATAAATTTATGAGAAAAATATATTTATAAGCAGGGTGGTAGGGAGGTTCTAGGGAGGATTGTTGTCCTTAGAGGTTCAAGTGGGTTCTTGAACATAGGGAGTTGTAGCTTCCATCTAGTTGCAGCCAGAAAAACCAAGGTGGCAGGGTGGTGCAAGGGAGAACTATTGTTCTCTGTTATACAGGTTGGTGCCTGTGTGACTGGAAGTTGGTGCTTCCATCCACTTGGTGCTAGAACACTCAGGGAGTTGGTGCTTCCTTCTAGTGGGTTCTAGAGAAACTAGAGAGTTGGTGCTCTCAGCAAGTTGCATATTGCAAGACAAAGGTGGTACCCTCACAATGAGTTGGAGATCATAAGTATGATAATGTACACAATGTAAATATTACTTATCATATCAAGAAGAAGAGGTTTTTACCCTTTATGAGTTTTCTCAGAAAATATCTGTCTCTGTATATTTCATGTGTGTGATTGATGTTTAACATTCTATTTCTTATTTCTCGGCATCATGGTGATTGCCATTATGTGTTCAGTAAAGAGTAAAAAATGGGAAACATTGTTTAAGCACAATAACAATTGATTCACCCCCCCTCTCAGTTGTCCAACACCATTCACATGGTTACATGGTTGATCACATTCATGAAGGATTTGAATACAAAAATTGTTCTCATATGTTTCATATGAAGGACTAGGGTCAACATAAATTATGTAAGAAGAATGTAGATCTTCTTATTTCAAAGAGGGATATACAATAGTGGGTTTATGGTCATCATAATAAACAAAGAAAATTATGATTCTCCTGATATATGAAGGAATGGATAGGAAAGAACTGATAAAAAAGAATATGAGCTCTTGAAGGAAACTAATATCTTGATACCTGGACTTCCTTTGTCTTCCTTTCCATTTTTTGTTTGATCTCGTTCCTTAGTGGAGTTCTGTAACTTGATTTGAATCACCAACAAGTTCTTCAAATGTGTGGATTCACCATGGTGAAAAAAATGTAGTTTGTTATGTCACCAATGCTTGCCCACCATCAATAACTGGTAGCAATATGTGGCGTACAACCCAGGGAAGATATTCAACTTCATCCTTGGTAATGGCACCAAAAATGTTATCAATAAGAGTCATAGCTATAATGTTGTAATTGTAAGTTGAGTAGCCATCATAATGTTTAGATTTGGATGAGTGATTATATTAAAAAATGGATCAAACTGATAAGGTTCAAAGCCTGATATAATGCACGAAATTCCAAAGACTATATTCCAGCTAAAAGGGATATCATAATCTCCAACCAACACATATGTGAAATATGAATAGAAGAAAATGTAGAAAAAAATCAAGATGAACAATCATTTTCACATCAGGTTTGATTGACACATTCATATGGTTGAAATTTCAATAATTAGGATCCTTCTAATCAATAAATAAATAATTTATGCAAGAAGAGATGCTTCACAAAATACACAGGAAATCATCCACTGCATAACTCTGCTAACAAATATATTGATAAATCCTTTATCAATCAGTATTCCATAGAGAAAGAATACACCTATTTGAAAGTATACCATGAGAAAGTACCTTTATTATCCCACCATCCACAATTGAATACATAAAGGATAACTTTGATGAATCTCCCACTATTGGTTCACTAGGATCTCTCCCATTAATCCTTTCAAATGTCTCTCTAGATGATCCTTCTCATTCCTACATGGATCATGCTTCCCAAAATTATGATATTGATCATCTTTCTGATGATTCATATCATGTGATGGTGGATATCTTATATTTTGAAATCAATAAAGACTAGGGTTTTCTTTTTAGTATTACCCATTTAGAAATTTAATTCAATTATGACAAGATTTATCCTTTAGATTATAACAGAGGAGTACCACCTCTATAAAAAAGAGAGGGGGATATTATATCTTCGTGAGGTTCCTGTTTGGATATTGACCAATATAAACATCAATACCTCCCTCTAGATAGAATTGCTCCTCTACCACTCCCTTAGCTCTCTAGCTAGCATATACTCCTCTACAAGCCACTCAAATTTATCGAAGATACCTTTCTTTTTATCCCTATAGACACAATAATTAGCATTAGTTCCCTCATAAATTCCATACCTAGAAGTCCACTTATTTGCTTCAAATGGATTATAAAATATCTCTTTGATACCAGGGAGTAATTTCCCAACCCCACTTCTATAATTGATTCATGGAAGATGGAGTTTTACAATATTCCAACAACCAATTGTACAAGTGGGGTTGCGAAATTCCTCCCTGACATTAAAGAGCTTATCGAGAAGATTCCCAGGGAGAAGAAAAGAAGGACTAGGTATGATATTTAAAAGTGAATTGAATCTAGTTATTATGTCTATAGGGATGAAAAGAACGATACCTTGGAAAAATTAGATAATTCCACAAAGGAGGAGATGTGGGCCAAAGAACCGAGGGAATGGAAGAGGATTGAATCTATCTAGGGGGAGGCCATGTTCATGATCAAGAGTGGGGAGTTAATTTACATTAATATGGTCCATTCGAGGAAGAGGAGGATGTGGCAGAAGAAGTGGGAGAGAAGGACAAAGGAAACCAAAATCAAAGAGAGTGAGAAATTGTTTCCCATGTGCCCCTTTCAAATGAAAAAGTGATCGAGCACATGGTTGTGGAGAACAAGAAACATGATCTTCATATTAACTAAATGGGTGAAGATATCATGGAGGAGTAGGTTGAAGCCAAGGAAATGCTTAATATTTAGAGTTAAGACATGCTAACAAATCTTATAGATCATCAATGTTTTTGCTAAATGTCCTTTTTAACTTCTATAAAATATAAAATATGGACCTTAGGTCATTCTTAACATTGAAATAGTATTACAATTAATACAATCAATAGGGTTCTTTCTTTTTTATCATGGAAAAGGGGCATTGACAATCTATAATTGTAGATCTTGGTAGTCCAAATTATGCCAAAGTAGGGTCCAAGATGATGGAATTGGAAGGGAATGAAGTTGATGTTCTCGATACCACTAGAAAGGGCCTTGATTACAAATAATTCATGGCTACAAAATTCCTCCCCATATCAAAGAGCTATTCAATAATCCCCCTCGAGGCGCAAAACATGAGGTGTAACTATGTGATTTGCAGGGAAAATTATGCTAGATCATATTATGGAAACAACAATGATGAATATGATATCTTGGGGAAAGTCAAGAAACCCGTGGAGGAGGAGATGCACATCTCAACACTAAGGAATTGGTAGAGGATTGATTCCATGCACTAAATTATGAGAGACATCGAAGAGTGACCTCTATTGTTTCCTCCACAAAGAAAAACCTCCACAAAATTAATTGTGGAGGTTTGCATATATATTTTGTGATTTTTTTTCTTCTTATGGATTCGACTACAGATATTGCACTCATCATCATCGTTGTATCTAATTCAAATAAAATTGATTTTAGGAACATATGTACATAGATAAAATAAAAATTAAATTATAAAATACAAACATAGATAACTAATTTGTATTTATCAAAAAGTGAAATTAATTTATGTTTGCAAAGAAGAAGTGAAAAACTAGCCCATGCTATTACAAAATATAATAAGTATCGTTGTCAGTGATATATTTTTATACATAAGGCATCGAACAATGGTGTATTAAATTTAATGCACTAGTGTGTCATTGTTAGTAAGGAATTGATATATATAGTGGTGCTAGTGAACCAGTTACGAGTTTTCATAAAAAATGAATTATGATGCCATTTTACATATGAACTATGTAAGGTGGTGTGGTTGGTTATACTAAATGATTTGTTTTAATAGAATTTTTTCACTCTTAAACTAAGCAGTGCACTTTTTTATATGAAATGCATTGATACTCTATGTTCCTTGGAGTGTTGGAGTCTTTTTAATGATGCATTCTCTCCTATGACACACTGATTTCGGTGCACTGGTGTGTTAGTAAATTATTACGTATTTTTCTCGATGTCTTGCAGTACACAATCTCGGTGCATTGTATGTATTTGATGCACCATCGAGAAACAATTTTGTAATAGAAAACTATGCGGTTCAATAAATTAAAAGAATGCATCAGTGCATTTATTTTAATTGGTGCACCACCAAGGATCTTAGCGATGCTTATCATAAGATGCAATGCATTGATAATTTGTGAATATTCCACCAGGCGTTGTGTTATTTGATGCAAAAGAATCTCCCACATCAAGCGAGCCAGCGCGGAAGCATTGGATAGTTGGACGAGCACCAGCACAAATTTTGAAATCACCGTGGGAATTCATGCGTCATCTTAAATGAAGACATTAAGATGAGACACACTGGTAAATGTAATCGGGACCTTGAGCCATACGCTCTCGTCCTTAGTAGGTGGACGGCATTTAAAGTAGTTAATGCAGGTAGATAGAAATTTAATTCTAGATTAGACAGTTTTAGAACGCAAGAGGGAAACGGGATAGAGACACCCTCATTGTGTATTGTAAGATTATTCTGAAGAAGGAAGAGTAAGAGCATGTAGAGAGATGTGTAAGAACACCCCTGTACAGGCATTTGAATTAATAGAAAGAGTTGATTCAGATTCATGGTTTATGTTGTTCTCTGTGTATTGATCTTATGCTCATGAATGTTTGCTTCCTGTCATACATTTGCTTTATATGTTGTGTATATGTTTTCATGCTTTGAGATTGAAGTCTGAAAGGGTGAAGGAATGAGTTTCAATTGTTCCTCTATCTGAACAAGAGTTCTTGCAAGGAGTGCAGTCAAAGTTGTTCGCAAGGAGTGTCTTGACAGAGAGTTCAGATAGGGTTTCTTTTGTTCTCATTCATCCAGAAGGTGCAGCTGATCACATGAGTTGTGCAAGGAGTGCGCAGGCCGGGTAAAATTCTCAGGGTTGCAAACCTGAGTGAAGTATTGAAGGACTGCTGCTGCAGGTGTGCGAAGAGCCGAAAGACTTCAACACTTAAACATGGTTGAAGGTTTGCTGCAAGGAGTGCATGCAAGAGTTTTCCTGAAAGACTTGAAGTCATGGGAAAAGCTCAGGAGAGATAGGATTTTGAGTAATCACCAAGGGAAGCACAGGGAGTTGGTGTCGTTAAGATTCAAGAAGCATCGTGAGTTTGTGCGCAGGACGCGAGTTCCGCAGAGGAACACTTAGTCATTTCACAGATTTCATCAGGAAGAACGGACGGATGAAATTCTTCGAGGAGATTTCGTGAAATTTTGTGGGCCGTTAGATCTTGCAGAGGTGCAGAGTAGATATGGTGTCTTATTCTCTAGAGGTTTAAAGATCAGGAGAGGTAGATCCATTGATCAGGGCCACGAGGACCGTTGGATCTACACGTATATCGTGCATCAGGGTTTCATGGATTGAAACTCCAAATTCTTGCAACGGGAATCGCGAAATCGCGATACACGATATCCCGTCGGCTATGTAAATAGTGTGGGGCCACAGGAGCTGGTGACATGGACAGGTGGTACGCTTCATCGGGTTTCGCAGCGAGAAGTCCAGAACATTTGGACGTCAGGATTTGTGATCCCACGAAGTCCGAAATCCCGACGAGGTGACGTAACTATTGAAAAGTCAAAGCCCTGAGCTTATCGGAGTTTCGGCATATCGAGACTTAGAAGTCGGAGAACCGAGTTGCTCAACATCGCAAGTGCCGAGATCCCGATAGAGAAAATCCCGACAAAATTAAAGGAAAGGGTCAGCGTTGACTTGTATCGGCATTTAGGGATTCAAGAGTCCGACGTTCGACCATTGACCTCGCGACACCGTGAAGTCAGATCTCTCGATTGAAATAAGGGGATCACGTGAGAGTTTTGTGGGTGCAGATTTCTCGATAGGGAAATAGAAGAAGCTTAGAGTTCTTCGGGCCGTGAAAGAGAGAAGATCCTGTGAGCGGACGTGCTTGTGGGTGTGCCTACGTCAAAGTGGTATCAGAGCACAGAAATATTCTTTGTTTTCTGTAGCAGAGAAGAGAATAATTCACCATGCCGTCGAGGAGAGATAGACAGTCGCCTGATCCAGAGGATAGGGAGGTGTAGAGAAGAATGGGTAGGCAGATGACAGATCCAGCCATAGAGAGACAAATGCATGATCTCCGAGCAAGACTCGAAGACATGGAGACAACGCAAAGATGCACAGCCAGTGCAGGGGACCTGAGTGATTCCGAGAGTGAAGTTGAGGCTGAACGAGAAGAGGAAGTTGCAGCCGAAGATGCATCAAACGAACGTTTGATCAGAGCTATTTCCAGGATAGGTGCAAGAGTAAAAATGAACATTCCAGTTTACGAGGGAAACTTGGATGCAGAGGAGATTCTAGACTAGATTAGAGCTCTAGATACATACTTCGACTATGAATATGTCGAAGAGGACAAGAAAGTCAAGCATGTTGTTACACGCTTGAAGGGACATGCAACATTGTGGTGGGATGAACTACAAACTGACAGACGCTAGAAGGGCAAGCAGAAGATCAAGAGCTGGGATCGAATGATCGCGAAGATGAAAGAGAAATTCATCCCCAGGGACTATCAAATTACTCTGTTCAGGAGAATTCAGAACCTAAGATAGAAGCTGATGACAGTGAAAGAATACACTGAGGAATTCTATAGACTGAACATCAGGGTAGGTCATCAGGAGAGCGATGATGAGAAAGTTGCCAGGTATATGAATGGCCTGAGATATGATATCCAATATGAGATGAGCATGGTAACCATCCAAACGGTGGAAGATGCTTATCAGATGGCTCTGAAAGCTGAGGAAAAGCTGAGCCGAAAGAAGAGTCAGAGGGGCTGAGGTAGAAGTCAGCCCAGAGGCAAAGCAGTTGCCCAGGACAAATACTAGAAGCCCAAACAGGAATGGAAGAAACCTCAGACTCGTACAGAGAGAGGTGGAACATCACAGCGAGGACAAAAATATGTTGAATAGAGAGGGAAGCATAATGAGCAGAGGGGAGATTATGATGACAACAACACTTTTCCTCGTACTAGAGGTAGAGGAAGAGGAAGAGGTGGAGTAATTACATGCTTCACATTTGGAAAGAATGGGCACAAATCTTATGAGTGTCCAGATAAAAATAAAGAAACTAGAGAGGCTCACATCGCCGAGGCACAAAGGCAAGATGTTGAAGCAGAAGACGCTGAAGCTGGAAGATCGCTCATGATGTGAAAAGTCCTTTTGACACCTGAGAAGGAGGTGGAAAGTTCAGTCAAAAGGACCATACTTTTTAGGACTTCTTGCAAGACCAAGGATAGGGTATGCAAGGTCAGTGTGGATAGTGGTAGCATGGATAATCTCGTTTCAATAGAGATGGTAGAGAAGCTGGAGCTGGAGAGGACTGATCATCCAAGCCCATACAGAGTTTCGTAGCTACAGAAAGGACACAAGGTAACTGTTACGAAACAATGTTTGGTTGAATTCAATATAGGAGGGTATAATGATAAGATCTTATGTGATGTCATTCCTATGGATGTTTGTCATCTATTGCTGGGTAGACAATGGCAATATGACATAAATGTTATTCATGATGGGAGGATGAACACATACACCCTAGAGAAGAATGGGAGGACACACATGTTGCTTCTGATTAAGGATAAGGAGGTGAAGCCGGAAGTGAGTAACATTGTACTTCTCATGAGTGGGAAGGAAATTATTACAGAGGTTAAGAAGAAGGAGGATCCACAGTTTATTGTGGTCAGAAAGACGAGGATTGTTCTGACTAGCACAAGAGTGGATGATTTACCAGAAGAAGTTCAGGAACTGCTGGAAGAGTTCGCTGACATCATAGTGGACGAACTACCTCATTCGTTGCCACCGATCAGGAGTGTGAGTCATCATATTGACCTCATACCAGGAGCCAGTTTGCTAAACAAAGCCGCGTACAGATTGATGCCGCAAGAGAATGAAGAAGTTAAAAGGCAAGTCTAGGATTTGTTGGACAAAGGTTTGGTTAGGGAAAGCTTGAGCCCATGTGTTGTTCCAACAGTACTCAGTCCAAAGAAAGATGGAGGTTGGAGGATGTGCACTGATTCAAGGGCGATTAATAAGATAACTATCAGGTACAGATTCCCATTGCCAAGAATGGATGATTTGATGGATTTCTTAAGTGGAGAAAAATTCATTTCAAAGATTGATTTGAAAAGCAGTTATCACCAGATTCTCATGAGAGAAGGTGATGAATGGAAGACAACATTCAAAACCA
Organism: Picea sitchensis; assembly: GCA_010110895.2. Lineage (NCBI taxonomy): Eukaryota > Viridiplantae > Streptophyta > Pinopsida > Pinales > Pinaceae > Picea > Picea sitchensis. The sequence goes on along the minus strand of SNQJ01S0015878.1, from coordinate 62,441 downwards.
ACGAAGGGTTGTATGAATGGCTTGTTATGCCGTTTGGCTTAACAAATGTGCCAAGTACCTTCATAAGATTGATGAACGAAGTCTTGAAGGAGTTCATCGAGAAATTTGTCATTGTGTATTTGGATGACATATTGATTTATAGTAAATCAGTGGCAGAAAATCTGAAGCATTTGGCTACAATAATGCAGAGATTGCAGCAAGAGAAGTTGTTGATAAATATGAAGAAGTTTTCATTCATGAAGACAGAGCTCATTTACTTGGGATTTGTTATTTCAGAAAATGAGTTGAGGATGGATCCGGATAAGGTGGAAGTGATCAAGAATTGGCCATCCCCGAAAAACAATTTTGAGGTGAGAAGTTTTCATGGATTGGCTAGTTTCTACTGAAAGTTCATCAGGAATTTCAGTGGAATAAGCGCAATGATGATGGATACAGTGAAAAAGCGGCATAAGTCTTTTCACTGGACAGTAGATGCTGAGAAAAGTTTTAATTTGTTGAAGAAGAAGATTACGGAACAACCAGTGTTGGTGTTGCTGGATTTCCTGAAGACATTTCAAGTGAAATGTGATGCAAGTGGGTTTGCAATCGGGGCAGTCTTGAGTCAAGAAGACAGGCCAATCACATACTTCAGCGAGAAGATGAATGAGGCGAAGTTGAAGTACTCCACGTATGATAAGGAATTCTATTCTATCATACAGGCATTGAAGAAATGGAGGCATTACTTGATCCCGAAAGAATTTGTCTTGTACAGTGACAATCATGCACTGCAGTTTGTGACTCAACAGGAAAAGTTGAATTGGAAACATGTCAAATGGGTTGAATACATGCATAATTTTACAGTTGTGATTAAACATATTTTTGGTACTGCTAACAAAGTTGTTGATGCTTTGAGCAGGAAGTGTTTGTTGTTGCAGGAGTTCAGAGTCAGAACATTAGGTTTTGATGATCTCAGGGACATGTACATAGATGATCCGGATTTTAAGGAAGCGTATGAAGCAACTGACAATCCAATTCTCAGAGATAGAAGCCAATGGATGGACTACATGATCCAGGAAGGATTGTTGTTTAGAGGCAATCAACTGTGTATTCTGAAATGCTCCATGAGGGAGAACTTGTTAAAGGAGAAACACAGTGGAGGATTGGCAGGACATTTTGGTCATGACAAGACATTCACGAAGTTGAATGAGTCATATTTTTGGCCGGGAATGCGAGCGGATTTCAAGAGATTTGTAGACAGATGCAAAATTTGCCAGCATTCGAAGGGAAGGAAGCAGAATGCGGGTTTTTATCAACCATTTCCCATACCAGAGAGGTCGTGGGATGCGATAAGCATGGATTTTGTATTGGGGTTTCCAAGGACACAAAGAGGTGTTGATTCAATATTTGTGGTAGTGGATAGATTTTCCAAGATGGGCACACTTCATTCCATGTTAGAAGACCAGTGATGCGACTCACATCGTAAATCTATTTTTCAAAGAAGTCATTTGACTTCACGGCTTGCCAAGGAGCATAGTTTCGGATCGAGATACGAAGTTCATAGGGCATTTCTGGAGGACCTTATGGAAGAAGCTGGGAACTAACTTGTCATTTAGTTCAACTTATCATCCTCAAATGGATGGACAGAAGGAAGTGGTAAACAAAAGTCTGGGAGATTTGCTGAGGAGCTTGGTGACAGAGCACCACAATAGTTGGGACAATATATTGCCACAGGCAGAGTTTGCGTACAACGACTCAGTGAATCGGAGCACAGGGCAAAGTCCATTTCAGATTGTTTATGGCATGCAACCGAGGGGAATTTCTGAATTGAGGGATTCGAAACATAATGCAACTAGGAGCGCTAGTGCAGAAGAATTCGCAGAGGCGATGAAAGAACTTCACAGCCAGGTGAAGGAACGATTGCAGAATTCAAGCCAGGAATATAAACATAGAGTCGATCAGCACAAGACGCAACTTCAGTTTGAGGTTGGTGACTTAGTTCTGGCACACTTGAGAAAAGAAAGGTTCCCGAGAGGAACATATAATAAGATGAAGATGAAGAAAATTGGGCCATGTAGGGTCTTGAAGAAATGTGGGGAAAATGCTTATGAGATTGAATTACCCGATGGGATCGGAATTTCTCCGATATTCAATGTCTCGGATTTGTACCCCTACAGAACTGGGGAAACAGGGACTGGAACTGAGTAGCCAGTGATCCAGTGGACGAAACAGATGCCAGTTGCAGAGAATCCGCAGATGGAAAGCATACTGGACAAGAGAGTTGGTAAGAAGACCAGAAGGAAAGAATACTTTGAATATCTGGTCGAGTGGAAAAATCATCCAGTTGAAGATGCTAGCTGGGAGACTGAAGCAGAGATAC